>PRKT01000066.1:1057931-1062931 GCA_003671525.1 Saccostrea glomerata | reverse complement strand
TTGTACCAAGTTTCGTCTAAATTGGCCCAGTGGTTCTTGAGAAGAAGTCGAAAATGTGAAAGGTTTACAGACGGACAGACAGCTGGACGGACGACGGACAAAATGTGATCAGATAAGGATTTTTGAACGGATTAAAAAACTTAGGTAATCAATGATTCCGAAGCACATCTCAACGAATCTGATCAGTGTAAGTAATGCAAATCTCACATCATATTTTCTTAATATCTAGTATTTATCCCAACAACAATATTCTTGCACGTTGTGTTTAACCCCTTACAGGGCATATACACATTTCTACACATGTAGCTTGAAAAACATGTACAGTCAAATCTGTTTTAAGAGGCCACTCATGGGAGAATGACAAATTAGCCACATAAGACAGGTGGCCACTTATTCCAGGTTTCAAACCAACGAATAAAAATTGCAATCACAGTTGTATATTTATTTTCACACATATCCAAATCCAATTTCAACACATTTGAAAACTTGGGAAATTTTAAGTCAAATGAAATCCCTTTTCTTACATTTTATTTTACATGAATTTCTGAAAAAAAATCTGTTATTGTTTTTTTTGTGTGTTGGTAATTTAATTTTACAGCCATATAGAATTTACATCACAGGAAATCATGAAATATACTGATAACTTAGCGTTTTCCCGATGCTGTTAACAATAAATCATTTAATCATATTAATTAAATCATTAAATCTTGACAAGATTCAAATTACTCCTGCAATTATTGGTCAATAACTCATTATCAGCTGTTCATGTTTGACTTTGTATGAGGATACGAGGTCACGTGTCAGATGGAAGTCATGTGACAAAACAGACAAAATCGCCGCTGAAAACAGGCATGTTGAGCGCACAGGACCTAAACACACTGGCCACTGGCCGTGTTGACAGGTGGCCGCTTAAATGAGTTAATATATAGTGAAAAAATGAACAGGCCGGATTGAAACTGGCCGTTCATGGGGATTGGCTGCTGATTCAGGGTGGCCGTAACAGCAGGTGCGACTGTATAGTGTAAACAAATATTCATAACTTTGTTAATACTGCAGATATCAAGGACTTCAAGTTCATTGGGATTAATCTGTTCCCAAAACTATAACCTGGTGTCTTGTTTGGAAAATATAGGTCAGATTCAGCATCCAAAGCAAGTCTGGTAGTGTCCATCCCTAGATGCATCATCTAAGCAAGTTCAGTTCAGGTAGGGTTTATAGTTACTTGGGAAGAAAAATATAGGTCAGATACGGCATCCAAAGCAAGTCTTGTAGTGTCCATCCCTAGATGCATCATCCATGCAAGTTTGGTTCAGGTAGGGCTTATAGTTACTTGGGAATGGAAATGTAGGTCAGATCCAGCATCCGAATCAAGTCTTGTAGTGTCCATCCCTAGATGCATCATCTATGCAAGTTTGGTCCAGGTAGGGCTTATAGTTACTTGGGAATGGACCTGCTCCAAAAATAAACCTGGTCACTCATCTTGTCTTGGGAATGGACCTGCTCCAAAATTTTAACCTGGTCACTCATCTGATAAATGTTAGTCAGATCCAGCATCTGAAGCAAGTCTGGTATTGTCCATCCCTTGATGCATCATCCATGCAAGTTCGGTCCGGGAAGGGCCTATAGTTATTTGGGAATGGACCTGCTCCAAAATTTTAACCTGGTCACTCATCTGATAAATGTTAGTCAGATCCAGCATCTGAAGCAAGTCTGGTAGTGTCCATCCCTTGATGCATCATCCATGCAAGTTTGGTTCAGGTAGGGCTTACAGTTACTTGGGAATTGACTTGCTCCTAAAATTTAACCTGGGACGCCGACGCCAACGCCAACGCCAGGGGTATAGCATAAGCTCATCTCGACTTTGTCGAGGTGAGGTAAAAATCCAGTTGGGTGGATTTTGGTGAGTCGGTCGCGTTACCGCAAAAAAAAAAAATTTAAGGATGGCCCCGGCATATTAAAGAGAAGGTCAGATCCAGCATCTGAAGCAAGCAGTGTAGTATGCATTCTTAGATGTATCATCAATGCAGGTTTAGTCTACATTCGGTTTATAGTTCCTTGGAAATGAGACCTGCTCCAAAAACATCAACCTGTTCACTCATCCAGAAATGTAGGTCTGATTCAGCATTTGACATGATTGAAGAAAGCCTAGCAGTGTTCATCTTTAGATGTATCACCCATGCAAGTTTGGTTAATGTAAAGTTTATACTACTTAGAGGAGGCCTGTTCCAAAAACTTTAACCAGCACCAAAAACATCAATCTGGTCATTCCTTTGCTGAAATTACAGATCTGAAACATTGACGATTACAATAAAACAAACTAGAAACATCTGCCATGCCACTCTGATTAATGTAGGGCAAAGCAGTACTTAAAGAGAAAACTTCACCAAAAACTTTAACCTGGGATGCCGATGATGAGGGTATCACATAAGCTCTCCCCAATTTCATTGAGGTGGGCTAAAAAATTATTTACCTTCACTGTTAACAGCTGTTGGTTTTCTTCCTCCTCCAAAGAATCAGAAATCCCAAATGGCTCCTTCTTTACTACAATCAAGACAAGTAATGTGTAAGATTTAGAATGATATAGTTTGTGTTAGATTTTTTAACTTAAAATGATACGATTTTTTTTTGTAACGAGTTCAATCTAGTAAAAATTTTGATTACAATAGTATGTAAGTACATGTACTGCAATACATTTAATACCGTATATACAGGGTTATTTTTGCCATTTCATACTTGCAAACAATTTTGCCCCATTTTCAATTCACCCACTTATAGTTTAGTTCAAGAAATTACACTGTATTCTTTAAATTCCCCCCATTTAAAATCAACCAAATAAGGGTAGGGCGAAAGGGGCAAAAATTTCCTTTATACAGTATATTTTTGCCTAATCCAATATTTACACCGTTCGTCACAATCAAAAACCTATGCTCTGAATCATGTTTCATATTGTAGTCTACTTGTGTGCAAAGTTATATTGAAATCTGACTAAAATTGTAGGAGAAGCATTTTGATCAAGAGGCCCATGGGCCACATCGCTCACCTAAGCACTGTTACTAGAAAAAAGTAGAAATTGGTTTATTATTAAAAAGTTTAACTCTAAAAGTAGTCACATGATTTTTAAAGAATTTTTCTATATTTTTCAATGTAAAACTTTGGTCGGCCATTGTGGCCCCGCCCTACCCCCTGGGGTCATGATTTGAACAAACTTGAATCAACATTTCCTAAGGATGCTTCCATATATATATATATATATATATATATATATATATATATATGATGAATTATGGATTTGTCATTCTTGAGAATAAGATTTCTTAAAAAAGTTTTCCACTATATTTCTATGTAAAACTTTGGTCGGCCATTGTGCCCCACCCTACCCCCGGGGGTCATGATTTTAATAAATCTGATTCTAAACTACCTGAGGATGCTTCAATATAGATATGATGAATTATGGCTTTGCTATTCTTGAGAAGAAGATTTTTAAAGAATTTTCCACTATATTTCAATGTAAAACTTTAGCTGGCCATTTTGGCCCTGCCCTACCCCGACGGGTCATGATTTGAACAAACTTGATTATACACTACCTAGGATGCTTCCATATAAATATGATGAATTATGGCTTTGTAATTCTTGAGAAGAAGATTTTTTAAAAAGTTTACCTATATATTTCTATGTAAAACTTCTGTCGGCCATTGTGCCCCACCCTACCCCCAGGGGTCATGATTTGAACAAATCTGAATGTACACTACCTGAGGATGCTTCCATATAGATATGATGAATTATGGCTTTGCTATTCTTGAGAAGAAGATTTTTAAAGAATTTTCCACTATATTTCTATGTAAAACTTTGGTCGGCCATTATGGCCCCGCCCTACCCCCGGGGTTCATGATTTGAACAAACTTGAATCTACATTACCTAAGGATACTTCCATATAAATATAATCAATTATGGCTTTGCTATTCTTGAGAAGAAGATTTTTAAAGAATTTTCCACTATATTTCTATGTAAAACTTTGGTTGGCCATTTTAACCCTGCCCTACTCCCGGGGGTCATGATTTGAAGAAACTTGAATCTACACTACCTGAGAATGTTTTCCCATAAGTTTCATCTTTCCTGGCGCAGTGGTTCTTGAGAAGAAGATTTTTAAAGCATCCCACCAAAGTTTCCATAATTTCCAATTATCTCCTCTTTGATGAGGGCCTGGCCCTTCATTTGAATAAACTTGAATCCCCTTTACCCAAGGATGCAAGTTTGGTTAAAATTGGCCCAACGGTTCTTGAGAAGAAGTCAAAAAAGTGAAAAATTTACAGACAGACAGCTAGACAGACGGAAGCCAGACAAAATGTGATCAGAAAAGCTCACTTGAGCCTTCGGCTCAGGTGAGCTAAAAATTGTTTACAGACAGACAGCTAAACGGATGGACAACTGACACCTTACTATCACATAAGCTCTTCCAGATTCTGACTAGTATAGTTAAAAATCGATAAACAGTATTATGTACCTTACTATCACATAAGCTCTTCCAGATTCTGACTAGTAAAGTTAAAAATCGATAAACAGTATTATGTATTTAAGTGTAGTATACTTGTGCACAAAGTTATAAGACATGTAGGAGGAGTAGGATCAGGGTAGCATCTCTCTTATCAGAGTATCAATGAACCAGCTGAACCTTAATTTACATATAATTATACTCACCAGTCAACTCCATATCAGGTGTGGGGTCTTCAGTATAAGGTGTATGTGTGGACTGGAAATCTGCCATTATGACCTAGTTATTGCTCTAGTCCAAAACCTGTAACTGAGTACACAAATAACTTATTTGGCAATGCATTATTCTCAAAGAAAAAAAAAAAAAACAATTAAAACTCATGCAAATAACTGGATTTTTTTTAAGTCCAAGGGGCATAACTCTGTCAAAAATGGCTTCAGCGTACCCAAAACAGAACTTAACATAGATATCATGCACAGAATAAGCCGCAGATCTGGGGGGGGGGGGGGGG
>PRKT01000066.1:1044217-1054737 GCA_003671525.1 Saccostrea glomerata | reverse complement strand
CAGTTTACTGAATGGGAACATCTTCAGCAGTTATCTCTCTTTGCCAATGCATTCTTATATAAAGTTAAGGAATCTACCCCACCACCCCAGCTCCAAACCAAGGGACATAGAGAACCAAACTTAGCATCAAAATATGTATTTTTGCCTACTGAACTACCGTACCAAATTTGATCTTAATTGGGCAACCATAAAAAAAGTTGCCCGTTCATTCTTATGCATAGTTAAGGAATCTACCCCACCACCCCAGCTCCAAACTAGAAGACATAGAGAATCAAACTTAGCATCAAAATATGTATTTCTGCCTATTAAACTACCATACCAAATTTAAACTTGATTGGGCAACCATAAAAAAAGTTATTAGAAAAAAACAGAAAATTTGTGGACGGAAGAGTGACAGACGGACAGACAGACAGACAGACAGACAGACGGACGGACGGACGGACGGACAGACAGAGTGATTACTATAGGGCACCCGCAAATCCTTGCGGGGCCCTAAATATACACTACCCAAGGATGCTTTCACATAAGTTTCAGCTTTTCTGACCCAGTGGTTATTAAGAAGAAGATTTTCAAAGATTTTTCCTATATATTTCTATGTAAAACTTTGATTCCCCATTGTGGCCTCGCCCAATCCCCGGGGGTCATGATTTGAACAATTAAGAATCTACACTACCCAAGGATGCTTTCACATAAGTTTCAGATTTTCTGGCCCAGTGGTTCTTGAGAAGAAGATTTTTAAAGAGTTTCCTATATATTTCTATGTAAAACTTGGATTCCCGATTGTGGCCCCGCCCAATCCCCGGGGGTCATGATTTTAACAATTTAAAATCTACACTACCCCAGGATGCTTCCACATAAGTTTCAGCTTTTCTGGTCCAGTGGTTCTTGAGAAGAAGATTTTTTAATGACCCCACCCTATTTTTGTCTTTTCTTGATTATCTCCCCTTGTGAAGGGATTTGGCCCTTCATTTTAACAATTTAAATTCCCCTTCACCCAAGCATGCTTTGTAACAAGTTTGGTCAAAATTGGCCTAGTGGTTCTTGAGAAGAAGTCGAAAATGTGAAAAGTTTACGGACGGACAGATGGACGGACGGACGACGGACACAATGTGATCAGAAAAGCTCACTTGAGCCTTCGGCTCAGGTGAGCTAAAAAGTATGGAAAACAGTTTTTGTAAAAAAAAATTAACAAAAATTTTTTTTAATCTCAGGAAAAATATCAAACCATTTACCAATAGATATATATTAAATATTTACCATTTGTTACTTTAAATTTTTTTAATGTCTATTTAAATATTTATGTCAATTTTCTCTTTATTGCTCTCTTTTTATTTAAAAAAATTATAATTGCAGTATTTGCATATTACTTTTCATATTCTAATTTTTAGTGTAAAAAAAAAAGAGAGAAATTAAAGACTTCAACAGAATTTTGCATGTCTGGAGAGAACATGTGATGTTTGTAAATATAGAATGTCTGCCTACAAAGCAACTATAAGCTTTTTTTATTCTTAAATACCCTTTAAAAGTTAAAACAAGGGATAAAATCCGATTAGCCTAAAAATAATTATATCTCCACTTCAATGTACAAGTGGTTAGAAGGGGAAACACTTCTGATTGCCCCCCCCCCATTCTTAAATCTACACTTCAATAGTTGATAATCTTTGATTTCACTTTGAAGTAAAATATCATAAAAATTAATTACACCAAAGTTATTAGATTATACATAGATCATAGTTTAAAAGCACTTTTATTCTTTTTAAATATGACACTGCTAGGCGGCCATAGACTAGTGTTAACCGCATACCGCGATACCATAGATCTCTTTCGCGGCGTAGTAAGGTAAACAATGGTACAGTGGCATGCCAAAAGTGAAGATAATTTTATTTTTTCTCTATATATTTCATTGAAAACAATGTTTTGTAAAATCATAGGTAAATGGTCCATTTTTGTTCAATTTAATTATTCATTTCAGTACTTAAACCAGAAAATGTGCAGTTATCTTTCTTTAAAAGATCATCACATATTTAATATGAAGAAAAATATAGTTCATCACTAAACATCAGTTCTAAAAACCTAAAAAAAAAATAAGTTTGTTTCCTGTAACCCGACCGACCCATTCAAATTACCCCCGGGTGGAATTTCTTTTTTCTGACAAATGGCAAAACTTCGTTTGATCAATCAGCTGATTCCATTTATTACAAAAAGAAAATTAGCTTGTAGCTTAAATTGATACATAAAATATGTCAACCTAGTTTACATTTACCTTAGTTATTAAGAGTAATCATTATTATAACAATAATTTCCCTCTACAACTTTCTGAAGTTCGTTTTCTGCCGCTTGGCAGCCATTTTGGATGCCATGTTGGGTGTCCACTGTAAATATGACACCTAGTATATTCAGTCCGGGGATGTTTGACCATTCATAAGCAAAAAGAAAAAAAAAAAATCCCGACCTACCGACCCTTAATTTTTTGGGAATGTTACAGGAAACAAACATATTTTTTTTTAAGCCTGACTTAAAAATTCATGTCACACTTAAATTACAATATTTTAAGAGGCTGTCCACCGAAAAACCAGGCAATAGGTGGCACATCGCATGTCATGGATTTTTATTATTTTTTGCATGTAGACTTATTAAAGCAAGTGTTAATACATGGCAACATCAAAAATTTTTTTAGTGGTCCTCTAGTCCTATGTCTAATTTTAAGTGCAAAAAGGTCAACATGAGGGTAAAAAAATTACTACGTTTTTATTTTGTTTTATATGTAACAAATACTTAAAAGCTGGGTGTGTCAATCAATATTATTTATAGCATAGACTCTTATCTTTTATTTCATAATGAATAAGACTCCAAATTATATTTCTTCAGAAAAAAAATTATGTGGCCCAAACTTGAGTTTAGCAAGTGACTTTTTGAATTCAGTATCCGATTTTTGAGACGTTATAAAATCTAATACATTACTATGACCGATTTTTTTCCTCATGTTATTATGAATAAAAGGTACAAACTTTTGAGTCACTTCATAAAATTGGTGGGAACAGGTATATTGAGGGAAATATAAGGATTCAAATTCGCCTATTATCTATGATTTTTCCCAAATTAAACCGATCCCGATCGGAATTATATAAAGAAGAAAATACTATAATTGTATTGTTAAATTTGGCTCTTTAGTTGTTATATAGTTCAAAATTTACTTTATTTATTTTTATACATGTCTTATAGATGGCAGTTGCTTTTAGTTTGATAACTTTATAAATTTTGAATTATTTTCGATCGGGATCGTTTTTTTTCAATCGGGTATGGTTTTTAGGAATATTTTCTAAACTTGGTTCTTCATTTTAATTTACCAGAGAAATAATATGCTTATCTTTGTTTTTTCAGTCAGTAAAATGTTTTAAATGATTTTGTCCATATATTCAAATGTATATAATTATTTAAAATCCTCATGTCTTTTACGTATATGATGACAGTGATGATTACAGTGTACATGTAAAACATCTTTGATTTCTTGATATATAAATAAGTGCTTGTACATGCATTATGTAGCAACTCAGAGAAGACAGCTTAGCTTCATTAAATATCTTATTTGCAAGTAATTTTTTTTCTTTTATTAATATTTTCTCAGGAATTTAATATGTTGACGGTGCGACCGTTAGAGCGAGCGCAAACTCTTCTATTTCTTTTGATTTAGATCGGGCTCGTCAAACCGCACATGACATTTGGTGCGTCTAGACTCTGACGTCACATGACGTATGTAAGTCGCTATATTCCAAGAAAAAGCCTGAACAGTGCTGAAAGTTAATGAAGAACGTTTTGTTTTCTATTTATCTTCAATATATATCCATTAAATCAAGGCGAGTAAACTTTTTGTTGAACATTTGCCGTGATTCTCGCGAGAAAGTAACTTAACTTAAGTGTTGCATTGTGGGTCGAAATTGCGGCGACAAAAAATTCCATCGAATGAATGTGCAGTAGTCCGAATTTTCTCTTCGCACAGGCATTGCTTTAAGAGCTTGCAGTGACGAGCATCGCTTCACAACGCTCGCTGCGCTCGCTATAAAGGAGTTAAAATCTATTAGTGGTGCACGTACCTACAGTGTAAATACAGAAAATATTTTTATGTGTATAGTCTCAGGTTTATCCAAGTTTTTTCAACCTGTCATCTGTCAATCCTTTTCACCTATATATTTCTCTTTTACAAAATTTTATTTTATGTAAATAAAAGAAGTTCTTTCATATACATCATTATTTAAGAGCCAGTAAATCGCAATGAGAAGACAGCTTAGCTTCATTAAATATCTTATTTCAAAGTAATTTTTTTTCTTTTATTAATATTTTCTCAGGAATTAATACGGAGTTAAATTCTATTAGTGGCGCATGTACCTACAGTGTAAATACAGAAAATATTTTTATGTGTATAGTCTCGGGATTATTCAAGTTTTTTTTTCAACCTGTCATATGTTAATCCTTTTCACCTATATGTTCTTCTTTTACAATTTTTTTTTATGTAAATAAAAGAAATTCTTTCATATACATCATTATTTAAGAGCCCATAAATCGCAAGCAAAATGCAACAGGGGAGGGGGGGGCGGCATATCATGGCATCATTTTTTCAAGAACAGGTTTCATGAATATAAAAACATTTTAGAATTGGCCAACATAGCTACAAATTTTAACTCCATGTTAAACGTGAGTATGTAATTATTTCGATCTCCAAATTATATCAAAAAAAAATAATTAAAAAAAAAAAAAAACGTTTCACTGAAACATCTTCCGTTTTAGTTTCAAGTTGAAGTGGGGAGTTCAGCAGTAATCTTCCGTAATAAATATTATTGTAACTTATTTTTCAGGGTTTTTTGTTTTATATTTTTAATCGTACCGCTGCTTGTTTACTTTTATTTGACTGCATAGATAAATATATTAAAGATTTTACAAATATCATGAAGTAAACATCTCAACTTCGTTAAATTAAATTTTGCGTAAATCTAAAATATTCACGATTCCTTGATAATCAGAAGAAAAAAAACTTTCACATCCCAATTAGGCCTACATAAGAAATGTTCAATATAAACACTATAAAAAATTTTGAGCATAGCAATATTAGTATTAAAAACATGTATAAAATATAAAAAAAAATATTTAACATTTTGAATATTGCACTGTTTAGAGTAATTGAACAGAAAAGGAGAAATTACTTATTTTAAATTATTTATCTTCGCACTTGTATGCAAAGAATTTACAAACTTTTCTGGAAGTCTTGTAACTATTTGATTGTGACGCAGTATTAGTCAGGTATATGACGTCACTGATACATCAAAGGAAACGTGGATTCAACCTGAATAATACAGCCCATTTTTATCCAAATATTACGTTTGCAGGCGTAAATGAGTTCTATTTTGAAAATAAAGTAGTTATTTTTTGTTTAATAATTTTCTTTAGTGTATCGATTCTATTTTTTTTACTAGGATTCTGATAGTAAGGCGTTTAGCAGATTTACCGATGCCACGGGAGATAACTCTTGCACTGCAAAATTTCATATAAACGTCTATATATTTTGCCAGAAAACTAATTCAAAAGTGTTTTTCCCACCGATTTTATTTTTGAAACAGAAAGATGAAATGTTTCTAGATTTAGTTCAGCGTGAATTATAGTCCTGTTAAAAATGTATTGGAAGTTACAGTTCTTTGTTTCTGACCTAAATTCAATATAGGGGAACTCAATTACA
The DNA here is from genome assembly GCA_003671525.1 of Saccostrea glomerata. Lineage (NCBI taxonomy): Eukaryota > Metazoa > Mollusca > Bivalvia > Ostreida > Ostreidae > Saccostrea > Saccostrea glomerata. The sequence goes on along the minus strand of PRKT01000066.1, from coordinate 1,049,012 downwards.
CGAAAGAAACGGATATTTTACTAAATAGGTAATTTTCAAACAAATCTTCGATTACATTATTCCATTTGGACTACATTGATGTTGTTTTCAATAAAATATCAAATATTCGTCACATTCGATGTGCCGCCTATCAATACAATACTGCCTGGTTTTTCGGTGGACTGCCTCTTAAAACTAGAAAACTGACCAGTCAGCAAGGGCCCCGCCATTGGGTAGAATTAAAAGGGTGCAGCTTACAGAATGATTAATAAATGTACAAAGAAAAAGCAACAGCAACTGTAATTTAAATCTTAAATCTTAAAATTTCAACATAATTCCTGAATATTCAAAAACCTGAAAATAATATTCTTGTATTTACATTAGGCAGTAAAGAACAACTTAACATTGAATTTATATTTAAACAATTATGAATCTTGTGTTATATAAAATGCCAGCCTTCAATGAATGCATATATGAAGGCTTGACCTTAACTTCAAACAAACAGCAGTTGCAGACAAAGGTTTTCATTAATCTTAAAGTGACAGATAAAGAGAAGCCTACTAAATTTTCTGCAGCAGGCTAGATAATTAATCCCAAGGAATTAATTGTACCTCTCTCATCATTTTCTTCTAAAGTTACAATAAGGACTTTTTTCAGTATTAATGATAGAACAGAGTTTTTATACAACTACAATAAAAATTAAAAACATTCTTGAATTAATATATTTAAAAAAAAGGAAAAAAGTGAAAAAAAAAAAGTACCCTGGTAAATCAAAAAATCTTCTTTAATCTATTTCTTTTTTTAGGATTCAATGAAATCATAACTATCAAACAAAAATAAATAATAAAAATTTATATTTAAATCCACATATCAGAGTATTTCATAGAATTCCAAATTGATTTAACTTCAAAACAAACTTCATTTGCAGACAGAGGTGGTAATTAATCTCAAAGTGACAGATAAAGATAATGCTCTGGAATTTCTTCAGGAGGAAAGCTAATTACCGGTAATCTCATGGGACTCCTAGTAGCATTCAGTTTACTGAATGGGAACATCTTCAGCAGTTATCTCTCTTTGCCAATGCATTCTTATATAAAGTTAATTAAAGAATCTACCCCACCACCCCAGCTCCAAACCAAGGGACATAGAGAACCAAACTTAGCATCAAAATATGTATTTTTGCCTACTGAACTACCGTACCAAATTTGATCTTAATTGGGCAACCATAAAAAAAGTTGCCCGTTCATTCTTATGCATAGTTTAGGAATCTACCCCACCACCCCAGCTCCAAACTAGAAGACATACAGAATCAAAATTAGCATCAAAATATGTCTTTCTGCCTATTAAACTACCATACCAAATTTAAACTTGATTGGGCAACCATAAAAAAAGTTATTAGAAAAAAACAGAAAATTTGTGGACGGAAGAGTGACAGACGGACAGACAGACAGACAGACAGACAGACAGACGGACGGACAGACAGAGTGATTACTATAGGGCACCCGCAAATCCTTGCGGGGCCCTAATTATCAATGCTTATCAGATAAAAACTATTGATTTTTTTTTACTACAACAATTTCTTGGATTATCAAGAAATTTTTGATAAAATCTGTCAAGAAATGTTGTCATACCAGCGATTTTACAAAATATTGTTTTCAATGAAATATATATATAAATAAAAAATAAAATTATCTTCACTTTTGGCACACAACTGTGTTTCTTTTCGATAGCTCCTAGTAAATGAACAAGATAAAAAGTCAACAACAGAACAAGAAATATAAATAAATTTTAGAAGAAACTGAAAATGATATTTGTTTCTTGAAATATCCCAGGTATGGTAGGTATATTTAGTCAGCCCGCGGGCTGACTAGTTATGATACGAAGAACTTCAAATGCGCTTGCGCGTTTTGGAATTCTGGGAGGTAGTTCTGCAGCAAATCACTCTAGCTAATTTCATTTCAGTAAAATCAGTATAGATTAAACAAAGAAATCCCTATTTAACACCACGGTAACCTGTAAATTTAATTTCAACTTAAATAAGAAAGTCATTTATGCTTATTTATTTCTAGAAGCTTTGTACAATCCTAGGCCTACTTCACTGTTTCAAACAGTTTTGAAAAACCTGGTTCGTAGTAATTAAACTGGTTCGCATCTGATCGTGAAATGTGTTCTACGCAGTTAAGCATACAGTTGTATGAATTTATATCGCACAGTGTTTGACGCGTTAATTGAAGGTCTTTTGTAAAGTATGTTGAAGGTATTTTATTTATGTATTTAAATCTGCTACATAAACATTGGTTTAATAGAGATTTGAAGTTTTTACTAGTTTTACTTTCGTTTTCATTACATCATTTCGATCCCGATGCAATTTAGCGAACTGACTTGTTAAAGCATACAACGAATACTTCGAGAATAGACACAACTCGCTGAGCTTGCTCGTTTGTAATGTCCCCCGCTGCAAGTAGAGGATATTTTATTTCGGTCTTCCTGTCCTTCCGTGCCCCTGTCTGTAGTTCTTTCTGTAACACTTTCAATTCCTTGAAATATTTAGAGAATCCCTTGAGCTTTTATAGTGAAATTTTACACAACCCACTATGGAAAACCCCTCTTGATTTTGAGGTGAAAATGTCAATGGTCAAGGTAATAGCGAACGCAGCGAGCGTCGCGAAGCGACGCTCGTAACTGCGAGCTCTAACGACAACGCCTGGGCGAAGAGAAAATTCGGACTACTGCACATTCATTCTTTAGAATTTTTTGCTGCAGTAATTTTGACCCACAATGCATCACTTAGCAAAGTTGCGTTCTCGCGAGAATGACGGCAAATGTTCAACAAAAAGTTTACTCGCCTTGATTAAATGGATACATATTGAAGATAAATAGTAATCATAACTTTTTTTCATTAACTTTCAGCACTGTTCAGTTTTTACTTGGTATTTGTAACTTACATACCACCTCATGTGATGTCAGAGTCTAGACGCACCAAATGTCACGTGCGGTTTGACGAGCCCGATTAAAAGTTTGCGCTCGCTCTAACGGTCGCACCGTCAACATATTAAAATTAAACTTATGTCTGTTTGAACACCTTTGTGTCCGTGCAATATCTCGATAAGCCCTGAGCTTTAGAAATGAAATCTTATACCACAACAACCTATGCTGAAAGGAAGACAGAGGTGTGAATTTATTACCTTGACCTTTGAAGGGCAAAATAAATCTATAGATTTATTTTGACTTTTAAAGGTCAAGGTAATAAATTCACAGGTACCTATGTGTGAGTGTATGTAAAACTTTCATTTCCAGTCAATATCAAAAGAAACATTTTTGCGTTTTACAATCAAATTTTATACCATAACTAGTTCACCATATGGCCCCGTGACACACCCCCCCTTTTTTTTTTAGATCTGCGCATGCTTTTATTTTCCTAAGTGGGAGACACAGATTCTCTGAATTAGCTTGTTTAGTGAATGAGACCATTGATGTTGTGGCAATCAGATTAGGGATTGATAGTTTTCTTATGTTATAGAGGTTTGATAAATGAATTTGTTTACCAGTCATTGTGTTGTTTATTGTGTTTCAATTCTACTTTTTTTAAGTTTCAATTTTAAATTCAGCTAGCTAGGTCAAATAAAAGTAGGATAGTTAACAAACTGAAATAAAAAATACCTATCTCTTAAATTATGCAAAGATTAGGCTAAACAAAGCTTACATGATACCAGTTTTAATGAAATTTTTCTAATCTAGAAATTACTAGAAAATGTACGTACTGGTTACATGTATTTAACTGGCCCTTTATTGATATTCTCAATTAAAGGTTCAGTATGGCTGGTACTTTATCGCAGGGGCAAGGGTTTCTTTGTTGTCTAAACACAGTAGCACTGAGTGATTCAACCTGCAACATGACAAACTTTAACAGAGTGATAGTGAAGATTACGAGGTTCCATTTGGTGGCTGCGGGATTGTTAAAACTGCCATGTCCCCCATCCCCATAAATTTAACTCCTTTAGAGTTGTTTATTTTTCCTATGTAATGTCCCATTCATTTAAACCTCCGATTTTGAAGAGTTCCACAATAGTCTGCTCAGTATTATTCGTTCTACTACTATTTCCTTTAGGAATGAATATAGTATGAATTATTCAATACAGACTATTTTGGAACTCTTCAAAATCGGAGGTTTAAATGAATGGGACATTACATAGGAAAAATAAACAACTTTATATTTTGTTGGATTTAAACATTTTAAAGGTAAGAAAGGAAAGTTTTATTGTGATAGAGACTTAAAGGGATGTTCAAAGGAAAAAGTTGAAGCGAGCAGATAATTCATTTCAGCCCATATTGATTGAAACAAGCGGTCGAAATCTGAGCAAAAAATCCCTAATCACTTTGTGTGGCAGTGGACTGAGATGTCGTAGTGGACGTCTGACCAAATATTTTAGTCCCTACGACATCTCGCTGAGATTATAGAGTGTGACTAAAATGGGTAGCGAAACCCGGGCCGGGCCGGGATTTTCAAAACTGAGAGCCGGGTTTTTGATAATTACGAGATAAATACTCATTCTTTCTTCATGAAATTTACAGACATAGTTTATAAGTATAGGTTTTGCCTTCGCTGAGAATTTTAAATCAAAATGTTTTGTTTTTCGATGATTATCGCCGATTGTCCTTTTCCAGGTGACTAAAATGGGTAGCGAGCCCGGTTTACTCATTTTGGCGATTTTAAGCTTAATGCATCGAAAGTGTTTGTGATATTTGCATTTAATGGTTGTTTATTAACTTCAAATAGTTAAATTGTTCAATAATTATGAAATTAAATGTCAATTAT
>PRKT01000066.1:1009874-1043903 GCA_003671525.1 Saccostrea glomerata | reverse complement strand
AAATGTTTTAGGTAGTATAAGTTCAATTTCAAAGATCCAAATGAAATAATTGTAAATATGCTGCCGAAATTAAGTTTAAATCGCCAAAATGAGGAATCCGGGCTCGCTACCCATTTTAGTCACTTGGAAAAGGACAGTCGGCGATAATCATTAAAAAACACAACATTTTGACCTAAAACTTTCAGCGAAGGCCAATCCTAGAATAATAAACTATGTCCGTAAATTTCATGAAGAAAGAATGAGTATTTATTTCGTGATTATCAAAAACCCGGTTTTCGTTATCGAAAATCCCGGCCCGGCCCGGGTTTCGCTACCCATTTTAGTCACACTCGAGATTATAACCATAGGACCCCGGCGTAAAATGTGTAACGTTATAATGCCCAAAACCTCCAAAGATACACATAAAGATTTTTTTAGTGCTTGACCTCTGACAGGTTTCAATTGTAAAATTATTTGACCTACCTAGAAATATACAGGCTTTCGCAAGGACTGATGGAATTGGAATAATCAGAATAAACAGGAGCGGGATAATTAAAATTGCACCGACCTTTGTGTGTAATAAAGTCAAAATGGCGATCCCGATCATAATCTTGGCAAGTGGTAAAACCCGACTTCCCGGAATTCGTTTTTTTTTTATTGATATCTTTACAACCATAGACCTATGTTACAACCAATGAACAGAATTTCATCAATTTTTAGTCTCATTTTCTAGGTTGCTGCAATTTTCAAATTCAAAAAAAAAAAAAAAATTATTTTCAAGATGTTGAATTTGCAATTCCACATAGTTACGACAGTCTACTATTTGCAGCTGCCAACTGCCACAAAAGGCACACATATTCGAATAAATTTTCAAATTTATTGAAAATTGTTATTTATGTAATTTTATGTTAAAAAAGGGGAGGGGATCCTGAATTTTTTTCAGGATTGGTCTATAACAATTTTTTTTTTTTTTAAATCCTATCCAGAAATTTAAACAAAACAAAAATGTAAACTCCTTTCCCAATCGTAAAAAAACATTTTAGCTGGGGAGGTTATGTGTGTGTGTCTTCTTATGCTTCATATCTATGACTTTTTATACCAACGTAACACGGATCAGCGTTAGCTAGAGAGGGGAGGGAGGTTCCAAAGTCACTTTTACTTGGTTTATTTTATGCATCAAATACCATGTAACTGTACAAATTCCAAAAGGAATTGTACATGTCCGGAACCCCAAGCCCCCATTCTAGATCGTTGCATGTTAAGGAGGAATACCACACGATTTTTTTTTATTTTATAGATCTCTGAGTCAACCTTTTAAAACAATGGTTTCAGCATTGAAAGTCCAACATTTAAATAGCTCTTAATTATTTTAAAGGATTTTTTATGTATTTTTTCAAAGAAAATGAAAAAAATTATTTACATCCAAATAAGATGCTTTCTTGTAAAAATTTTGCTGTAAATGAATGCATCACATGAATACCTAATAAGATATGAAAAGTAAAGCCGTATAGACATTAAATTTTTTAAACAAGAGGCCCATGGGCCTTATAGGTCACCGGAGCATCATGCAACAACTTTCAAATGATGGAATTTGGTACATGTTTTAAGATAGATGCTATGGCGTTTACAATTTTGAAAGGGGCACCAGTTTGCTGATCATAACTATACACTTAGCAATGGCTTAGTTTGGTTACTTAATACCTATAGGCAGAGTAGGGGAACAAAAACTGCATTTTAACTTAACGGTAATATTCTGCAATACTTAGTAGTACCCCTACTACACATGTACCCCCGACCCTAAGTCCAAGCATTGCACAGTTTTTGAAAAGACACCCTTGCTTATCAAAAATGTTTGATTAATAAAAAGGCGCAGATTTCAAACAATTAATTCATTTTCAGTACTAGTATATAAGTAGAGCCCCCCCCCCCCCATGGTCATGGTATCCCTGGAGCAAGTACATAAAGTTGTGGCGCACGACGACAGAAGAAAACGGATAGCAATAGGTCACCCGAGTGACTCTCATCAATATGTTACATTAAAAGTTTAAATCTAAAGATTAAACTTATCTATATCTATCTGTTTCTCACATCAGCCGCAGCTATACATCACATTGGTAAAGAAAACCAGAGGGTGATAAATACTTAACTCCATATGGAGTTTAATGAAAATGTCTTAGTTTCCTTGAAACTGAACTTTGAACTGAGCTAAATGCAAAGTGTGACGGAAAGACAGAAGACGGACATAACAAACACTTGTTACGCCCCCGCCATATTCATAGTGGGACATAAAAACCATTCTTAGCAATCCACAATTTTATACCCATCCTATTATGCTACACTTTTGCATTATATTCAAAGACAAAACTAATCCCATATCTGGAAATATTTTAGTCCCAAGTTCAAGCATTAAAAATTTAAAGTCTGTATCAGAAAATTTCATCGAAAGCAACAGGAGTCCATAATACATGCAGGAAACGAAATTGATAACTTGAGTTATTTTGGGTAAGCAGGAAATTCAACATTTTGACGGAATTTGATTCAGTAAGAATGTTTCCATATTTCCTAAGCAGAGTTACACATCATGATATAACTGAACTGTAGATACCTCTAAAAAAATATTTTCACTTGTCAAATTAGAATTGTAGATGTCTCAGCTTGACCCCAATACCCATTGAGAGGAAGCTCCTTGTCTACCCACACTTTGCACCTGAGGTTAAATCTGTGACTTCACACTAATCTACACATCTAGTAGAATGGAATGTACGCCAATGGAAATTGACTCCATCAGAAGCCCACAAATGTAAGTTTTAATGACAAGAATTGATAACTCTATAAAAACAATTCCTGAATCATCTGATTCAGTGTAATTTGTTGACAGCCAAATTGGTTTTAAACTTTTTACACCACTGAATTTTAAACATACCTGTACCTTCATTTTTTTAAATAGTGAAAATAACTGAAAGTGTCTACTTTCAGTTATTTTCACTATTTAAAAAAAAATGAATGATTTAGCTGAGTTGAAAAATAACTGATTCAGTTGAGGAAGTATTTTTATGTTAGGATTTACACGTATGAATGTATTTTTTTTTTAATTAAGAGAAAATATACACTGTCAACATTTCTTTTTAATAAAACATAATATTTTATTAAGCTTATCAATTATGATAATTATTTTATAGATTTACAAAAGTGAAACATTAATTATACAAGAATATAAATTCCTCTTTAATCATTCTCAGTACTAAAGCCATACAACACATATCAGAGTCAGTTTTTGTGGGACTGTGTCGTAAAGTGGGGACCTCACAAGTGGTGGCAACGAGGAGAGATTTGATGGACATCTGGGAGATGGCGATGAATCAAAATGACCACAAGTGATGATGACAGTGAGATGGTGAATGGAAGTTACAGAGAAAGACTCAGACTGAAAGGATCAGACATGATGTACTGGACTCAGACTGAAAGCATCAGATATAGACATGATTTACTGGACTCAGACTGCAAGGATCAGATATAGACATGATGTACTGGACACAGACTGAAAGGATCAGATATAGACATGATGTACTGGACTCAGACTGAAAGCATCAGATATAAATATGATGTACTGGACACAGACTGCAAGGATCAGATATAGACATGATGCATTAGACACAGACTGCAAGGATCAGATATAGAAATGATGTACTGGACTCAGACTGCAAGGATCAGATATAGATATGATGTACTGGACAGACTGAAAGGATCAGATATAGACATGATGTACTGGACACAGACTGCAAGGATCAGATAAAGACATGATGTACTGGACACAGACAGAAAGGATCAGATATAGACATGATGTACTGGACACAGACTGAAAGGATCAGATATAGATATGATGTACTGGACACAGACTGAAAGGATCAGATATAGACATGATGTATTAGACACAGACTGCAAGGATCTGATATAGACATGATGTACTGGACTCAGACTGAAAGGATCAGATATAGACATTATTTACTGGACACAGACTGAAAGGATCAGATATAGACATGATGTACTGGACACAGACTGAAAGGATCAGATAAAGACATGATGTACTGGACACAGATTGAAAGGATCAGATATAGATATAATGTACTGGACTCAGACTGAAAGGATCGGATGTAGACATGATGTACTGGACTCAGACTGAAAGGATCAGATATAGATATAATGTTATGTACTCACACTGAAAGAATCAGATATAGATATGATGTGCTGGACACAGACTGCAAGGATCAGATATAGACAGGATTTACTGGACTCAGACTGAAAGGATCAGATATAGACATGATGTACTGGACACAGACTGAAAGGATCAGATATAGACATGATGTACTGGACTCAGACTGCAAGGATCAGATATAGACATGATGTACTGGACATAGACTGAAAGGATCAGATATAGATATGATGTACTGGACGCAGACTGAAAGGATCGGATATAGACATGATGTACTGGACACAGACTGTAAGGATCAGATATAGATATGATGTACTGGACACAGACTGAAAGGATCAGATATAGACATGATGTACTGGACTCAGACTGAAAGGATCAGATATATAATGTAATGGACTCAGACTGAAAGAATCAGATATAGATATGATGTGCTGGACACAGACTGCAAGGATCAGATTTAGAGAGGATTTACTGGACTCAGACTGAAATGATCAGATATAGACATGATGTACTGGACTCAGACTGAAAGGATCAGATGTAGACATGATGTACTGGACACAGACTGCAAGGATCAGATATAGACATGATGTATTGGTCTCAGACTGGAAGGATCAAATATAGACATGATGTGCTGGACTCAGACTGCAAAGATCTGATATAGACATGATGTACTGGACTCAGACTGAAAGGATCAGATATAGATATGATGTACTGGCGAAATAAACACTGTGTAATCCGGAACTTATCTCAGTCTCAGTATTACAACATACACAGACAAACACTGATCCTCTGTGACTGTTCTGATAGTCCACCAGGATTTACTTTGTTATATTTGCTGTCACCACGTGTGTATACAGAAATCCAGAGAGCGTGTGTTAGAATGAATAACAGATATTATGTATCTAGTTCTAAATACAGATAGATCACTTTATCTGCATCATCACTACCTTATAACCCCACTCCACATGGACCCTGTGTCAGTTGAAAATTTGGAACAATAAAATATGATTATGCCCTCTGTTTTGTTAGTGCCTTTTGTCCTCCATCTGCCTCTTCATGGCTAGACAGATGTCACTCATGGTCCCAGCCTCATGTTGTTGATGATATAGTGAAAAATGGATGTCACTTTGTAGCAATTGGACATAAGCTAGGAAATCATGAAGATCATGAATGGAGAATTTCTTTCTCCTAAGCAGAACAAAAACTTGTGTATGTTATAAATCACTGTCAATTCTTAACTTACGGCTTACTTAAATTGATATTAAAAGAAATATTTAACAATGGAGTAGGTGATGATGATAGATTACTGTGTTCCTACCACATGAAAACGGCAGTTTTCTGGGTGATTCAACAAAATACAATACCTCAATGGTGTCCACAAAATCTCCTGGAGGGTTTCTGGGTCTGTTTTAAACTCATCCTCAAATGGGTGTATGAGGGCTTCTGTCCTAACTTTTTCATTCCAGGCAACATGTTTCTGAGTAAAATTCATGGCTTCAAACACCATCAATTACTAGTATTTATAAGACTGTCAGAGTTGTTTGAGAAGGGTTAAGCATTCCTGCTACACAGTCCCTCCATTAGATCTTATATTATATGTGTCCTCTATAACCCCAGAAACTTTATCTGTACAGATGATCATACTCTGATTTCCGAGGCTGAGTTTGATAGAAATCTATTTTGTGAAATAACATGTAATTATTAGTTACATAGTCTTTTAGTGACAGGGTAAGGGATGATGCCTGGTTAGTAAATTTCATACCTGGCGAGGCGGAGCCGAGTCAGGTATGAAATTTACTAACCATGCAGGTATCATCCCATACCCTGTCACTAAAAGACTATGTAACGAATTAAATTTATCCCATCGATGAAACGTTTACGTATTTATTTGTGGTTTATAAATGATTTTCTCTGCTAAATGCTTCATCACGCTTATACTGTGCCTATTATTAAGTCACGTTTCTGTTTGTGACGTAATACATCGACCGGGTATAGATTTTACTGACCGGGTATGGATTTACAACTGACCGGGTATAAGTAATCCACTGCCTTCACGTGACAGACTTCAACCAATCGTAAGCCAGGATTTCACGGAAAAATCAACAGAGGTGGGGTAATACATAATACCAGAAGAATTGGAGATACATATCTGTATGAGATATCTACATGTAATAGAACAGATGACACAGTATAAAGTCTTAGCGCTACAGAAACTTACCGCTAGTGTCCTTAAGAGAACCGTTTTTACATTACAAATGGAAACTTACACACCTGACAACAAACTGAGGTTCAGAGCTGACAAAATGTCCTGTCAAATTCTGAAATTAGCAGCCAAGTTTGGTTGTATTACAGACATGCTATACATAGCCATGTATTATTACAAGACACTAAGATACACGGAAGCTTTATCTAAACTAGACATGGTCAAGGTCAAGTTAGCACAGCCGCCTTATGTGATGCATGGGTTAAATGTTGATACAGAGATGTATTTCTGTATTTGTGTCTGACGCTAAGGAGGCCAAATGCATGTAAATCTCGTCTGGCTGTCTTTGTGTTTGAAGACACCTGGCAAGGACTATTGAAATTGGCATATGAGAGTCATCGTGTACATTAAATCTATTAGTCTACATTTTTAAAATCTTAATCCACAGTTTTATTTCTACCGTTGATGCTTTGGCATACTATACTATCTAGACAGTGATTCCTTATATGACGCCCTGGCATACTACTAAATATACTAACTAGACAGTGATTCCTTAAGTTATTTCAAACAGATTTCTAATAAAGTTTAAAGAAGCATACACAGAAAATGTAGGTGAAAGTGAATATACCTCTACAATTTTCACAATGCAGTACCGCAGATTTCTCCCCCAAATTCCTGAAAATCATAGTGGAGGCTACTTAAAACGATATTTGGTCCATGTGTACGCACTCTTGCCATCTTTCCCTATTGTCTAGTCCTCCTCACGGAGAAAGCTGAACAGGGTACTGGATCCTTCAATTTGATACAAATTCCAAATATTTGTGTTTTCCTTGGTGTTTCAAAGAAAAGAGATTCTTGAGATTTAAACGATTTAAATTTTTTCAAATTATTTTAATTTCTGCCAAATGTAAAATTAAGTACCATATCTGTGTTTTGACACATGGAGAACATCATACAATGTTTTTTGAAATCCCTCAAAGGTCAAGTAGAAGAAAATTTAAAGGATTTAAAATTGTCAAAAAACTCAAATGTCTCCCAAACGTAAAATCAAGTGCCACATCTGTATTTTGACAGATGAAAAATAACATACAAGTGTTTTAAAATCTCTCAAAGGTAAAAAAGAGTAAGGTTTAAATGATTTCATTTTTTCAATAAAATTAAATTGCTTCCAAATGTTCAATCGAGTACTATACCTGTATTTTGATATATGGTGAACATCATATAATGTGTTTTAGAATATCTCAAAGGTCAAATCGAGAAAAATTAAAACGATTCATTTTTTTCAAAAAATTTTGATTTCATCTGTATTTGGCAGATAGAGAATAGCATATAAGGTGTTTTGAAATCTTTCATAGGTCAAATAGAGGGAGATTTAAACGATTTAATTTTTTTAAAAAAATTAAATTGCTTCAAAATGTAAAATCCAGTGCCATATCTGTATTTTGACAGATGGAGAACATCATACAATGTGTTTTAGAATATCTCAAAGGTCAAAAAGAGGAAAATTTAAACGATTTAAATTTTTCAAAAAATTTAAATTTCAGCCAAATGTAAAATTTACAGCTACATCCGTATTTTGACAGATGAAGAATGTCATTCAATGTGTTTTGACATCTCTCAAAGGTCAAAAAGAGTAAGATTTAAAAGATTTAATTTTTTCAAAAAAAATTAAATTGCTACCAAATGTATCATCGAGTACCATATCTGTATTTAGTATTTAGATTCAAATTAAAAATAAATGCTTCCAAATGTAAAATCGAGTACCAAATTTGTATTTTGACATATGGAGAACATCATACGTGTTTTTTAAAATATCTCAAAGGTCAAATAGGAGATTTAAACAATTTAAATTTTTTCAAAAAAATTCAATACCTGCCAAATGTAAAATGAAATGCTACATCAGTATTTTGACAGATGGAGAATATAATATGCATGTGTTTTGAAATCTTCCAAAGGTCAAATGGAGGGAGATCTAAAAGATTTAAATTTTTCAAAAAAATTTAAATTGCTTCCAAATGTAAAATCGAGTGCCATATCTGTATTTCGACAGATGGAGAATATCATTTAATGTGTTTTGAAATCTTTCAAAGGTCAAATAGAGAGAGATTTTAACGATTTAAATTTTTCAAAAAAAATTAATTTCTGTCAAATGTAAAATTAAGTACTACATCTGAATTTTGACAGATGGAGAATATCATACAATGTTTATTGATATCTGATGTAATATTTGATTTTACATTTGGAAGCAATTAAAATTTTTGAACAATTTAAATTGTTTAAATCTCGCTATATTTGGCCTTTGAGACATTTCAAAACACATTTGATGGTGTTCTCCATCTGTCAAAATACAGATGTAGCACTTGATTTTAAATTTGGAAATGATTTTATTATTTTTTTTTTATTTAAATCGTTAAAATCTCACTCTTATTGACCTTTGACAGATTTCAGAACACATTGTTTGGAGTTCTCAATCTGTCAAAAATACAAATATAGTAATAGACTTTACATTTGGAAGCTGTTTATTTTTTTTTTAAATGCAATCGTTTAAATGTCATTCTATTTGACCTTTGAGAGATTTCAAAACACGTTGCATGATGTTCTCTATCTGACAAAATACACAAACAGTGTTTGATTTTACATTTGAAAGCAATTTAATTTTTTGGAAATTTCAAATCGTTGAAAGGATGATGTGACATAACTGCTACCTGGGGCCCCTTTTTCCACGACGAATAATATTTAATCTACAACGATGTTGGTAGTTTTCAAACATGAGTTAATAAATATGACGCCTTTTGAATAGTTTCAATAGTTCAGACACATTTTAATTATAAGAAATACTGCATTATCTTTGATTTTTAAGACCCTATCACAGCTAAATTCGGCCAGGTTTGTGTGAATATTTTCTTTTATGGCAAGAGAATGGGCGGGTCTAAGTACAATAGAGGGATATGCGTGTCCGAGAAGACCTTATATGGCTATTGTTATTATTTCGCACATAGTCATTGTCCAATCCGATGACAGAATAACAAAACATGCTGGTTTACTTCGTGTACATTTTATCACAGACACGTGGTTTAGGTCGATTTACCTGTTAACATTTTTTACATTTCAAACTTTTATAATGGTCAACCAAGGCTGTTTATACTTAATAATATACATGTATTTTCAGCATTTACGGTTTTTAGGACAATAAATGCACGTGAAACTTGTATTCACCGATACTCGAGAATACGCGTTGACCTAGCGAATTGCTCACCAAACACGCTACAAAACTTTTAACTAATGTATATCATGTATATTCTATCAATTGTTTGTAATTGTATATAAATTTTACTGTGGTCTCGGAAATGATACATATGTAGATCCGTGTCTAATCTGTGACTCAAATGCATAAAAAAATATTGGAAAGCAGTAAAATTCCAAGCATGTTTCCATAGTATTTTTGTGGTACTCACTCGTAAGGATCGAATTTCATTTAGCTGATTGGTCAGTTAGAAAGAATCGCCTGTGCCTCGATTAGCATATGAATTCATTCTTACGTCAGAAAATATAGTTCCGCCGATCTGCTTATAATGGAAAAGGCCAACTAGATTTTACAATTTTTAAAAAATAGCATGTGAGCGCAGTTAGGTACAATTTTCTCCTTTCACATATAGGTAGATTTCAATAAAATACAGTGACCAGCTAAAGGAGGAAATTGTACCTATCTGCGCTCGTATATTTTAAGGGTTTCAAAGAGTGGGGCGGTTTTAAATAGAATGGGAATTGAATGTAAACATGATACCCCTACCCCAATAAAAGATCTATATCTTTCGAACCACGTTTCTATATTTGTTAAAAATAGTATTCTATAAAGGTACACATATTAGTGATTGGTTATATACAAAAAATTGAGTAAAATTTAGACATTTAATTTTTTGTCAATATACGAGGGGCCGCAAGTCACCTCATCCTTTCACTCTATTTGACCTTTGAAAGATTTTAAAACACGTAGTATGTTTTCTATCTGTAAAAATACATATAAAGTGCTAGTTTTAACATTTGGGAGCAATTTTAATTTTTTTTGAAAAATCTAAATCGTTTAAATCTTTCTCTATGTGACATTTTAATAACATCAAAACACACAGTTTGATGTCCTTGATCATTCCAAATACCGGAACGGTCTTTTCTTTCTTGTGACAAATGGAAGCAATTAATATTTTTTTGAAAAATTTGAATTGATTTAATTTTACTGTATTTGACCTTTGAGAGATTTCAAAACACAAAATATGCTATTATCGATCTTTTAAAATACAGACGAAGTCCATATTTGACAATAAGGAACCATTTAAATTTTTTAAGAAAATTAATCGATTAAATTGTCACTACTTGACCTTTGTAAGATTTCAAAACACGTGGTCTAATGCTTTAAAAATACATAAAAAGTCCTTGTTTTTGTTTGGAAACAATTTTTTTTTTTTTTTTTGAAAATTGATATGGCTAAATTTCACTCTATTTGACCTTCGAGAATTTCAAATTATACTGTGTAATATTTTTTTCAAATCTAAGGATCGAAGAGTACAGCCATCCGTACTAACTAACCGCAAGCGACCTTGATAATGAGTTTGACATGTTCTGTCAAAACAAAATGCGTACATACCTGAGTTCATAGTTTCTTTATTAGTGCATTTACAATCCAAAGAAATATACCGTTGGAAAGCTCTCAAAAAGATCTATTTGATGATTTAAAATGTTTTAAAATCGGTCAAGATATGAAAGAGTTAGGACGTTTTACAGATATCAAAGGATATCAACCAAAGATCAAAGAGATCTTAAGAGTACCGCCAACCGCAAGGGTCCTTGCTAATGAATTTGACATGTCTTGTCAAAACGAAAGGCTAACTTACCTGAGCTCATATTTTCTTTATTAGCGCATGGACAATAAAAAGAAGTATACCGTTGGAAAGGTCTTGAAAGATCTATTTGATGGTGAAATCGATCAATAAATAAAAGAGAATTGATTTTTTAAAAGAAAAGTTCTAAAAGTACATTTGCACTCCAGTGTCCTAACACTCCTGAGCTTATATATTGTTCATTATTGTACTAACATACAAAACAAATACATTTTTGGAAAGTGCTCGCTCAGATCTATCTGATGACAAAATAATAATAATAATAATAAAATTGGATGATTTTTTTTTTTGAATTTAAACTTTAAAATTTGAAAAATTTAAACAAATTCTTAAAATTTCAAAAGTCAGCTACAAATGTTAGATTCACATTCGATCATTCTTGAAAATTTCAAATCTCTATTTTTGCATAGTATTGTCTGAGTAGGACAGACAAAAATTGTAGCAATTACGTCATATTTCACGACCGGAAGAAAATTAGAACAAGAGACCCACGGGCCTTATACGTCACCTGAGTATCATGTAACAACTTTCCAGCGATTGTATTTGGTTTGTGTTTTAATCCAAAAGCCATGAAATTCACAAATTTTGAAAGAGGCACCATTGCTTCAAAGCATTAATTTATTTTTAGTCAAAGTACCCCCCTGGTACCCCTGACCCAGCGGCCCTGGTTAGGTTGACTATGAACATGAGAATAAAAAATTCACCAAGGAGAAGGAAATAAAAAAAAAATTGATAAATCAATTGTTAACATTTGTACATTCTTTTTTATGCTATCCTAATGGGCTCCTTATCACTGGACACATAATGCTTACAAATAGGAAAGTAGAACATTTAATTGCTTATTTCATCATCTGCCAGTTTGGGCCAGTTATATAAATTTTGTGATGTTGATCAAAATATATTTTAAACTAGAAATATGTCCATAGGACATGAATGCCCCGCCGAGGATATATTAGTAAAGCAACACGAAAATTTGTATGTTTATAAAATTTGATCAGAATATCCAGAATAGTGACGCAGCTGAATTGCTTGTTTAGAAAATATAGGTCAGATCCAGCATCCGAAGCAAGTCTGGTAGGGTCCATCCCTAGATGCATCAACCATGTAAGTTTGGTTCAGGTAGGGCTTATAGTTACTTAGGAATGAAAATATACGTCAGATAGAGCATCCGAATCAAGTCTGGTAGTGTCCATCCCTAGATGCATCATCCATGCAAGTTTGGTTCAGGTAAAACTTTTAGTTACTAAGGAATGAAATATAGATCAGATCCAGCATCCGAAGCAAGTCTGGTAGTGTCCATCCCTAGATACATCATTCATGCAAGTTTGGTTCAGGTAGGGCTTATAATTACTTGGGAATGAAAATATACGTCAGATTCAGCATTTGAAGCAAGTCTGGTGGTGTCCATCCCTAGATGCACCATCCATGCAAGTTTCGTTCAGGTAAGACCTTTAGTTACTAAGGAATGAAAATATAGGTCAGATTCAGCATCCGAAGCAAGTCTGGTAGGGTCCATCCCTAGATGCACCATCCATGCAAGTTTGGTTCAGGTAGGGCTTATAGTTACTTGGGAATGGAAATATAGGTCAGATCCAACATCCGAATCAAGTCTGGTAGTGTCCATCCCTAGATGCATCATCCATGCAAGTTTGGTCCAAATAGGGCTTATGGTTCCTTAGGAATCGACCTGCTCAAAAAACTTTAACCTGGTTACTCATCTGGAAAATGTCGGTCACATCCAGCATCCGAAGTAAGTCTGGTAGTGTCCATCCCTAGATGAACCATAGCTCTCATCAATATCTATCAGCATATGAAGTTTGATGAAAATATCTTTGATAGTTTCTTTGAAACTTAGCTTTGAACAGAGCTAATCGCAAAGTGTGATGGAAGACGGAAGGACGGAAGACGGACATGACAAACACTATATGCCCAGGCCATATTCATGGCGGGGCATAAAAATCAATTCTTTAAAAGTCTTTCAATAAATCTTCATTTTTTTAATAGGTGTAGACATTGTTCTAAAATTTACTTGATGCCTAAAATTATCATTCCTATCATAAAACAGACAGGGAGTATTGGGGAGTAGGATGAACATTTTTTTGATGAAGTGTGAAATAATTTTTCTGGCTGATACAAATGATACTATACATGTATGCCTGTATATATTTGTATATTCTTGCCTTTTAATAGTTAATTTTTTTTTATTTCTTCATGTTATTGTTTATTTCTTCCTCAAATGGACTTAACTTCTCCCATAGTTTTATTCATTACATCTGATGCATAAGCAACCCTTTTCTGAAGAATGATACTGTAAGCTACAACAGAGACCTAAACAATGTTGCTGGCAATATGCAATAGCTACCATGGGCAGTTTAAAATCTGGGGGAGGAAAATAACAGATACTTTTGAAACGAATACATAATTATCTCACCAGCATGTCATTGCGCAACAAAGTCGTCAGCATTTTATTTGTCCTTTGAACGGATGAAACGTTTTGAATGGCACTCTTATCGATGAATTTTACACTAAACCAAGCTATCCTCTCAGATCTAGCTTTATTTACCCGCCGTTTCATCGTAAAACCGAAAGTGCGAGTTCGTAAATTTGAAATCTTGATCCCGACTCAAACTTGACATCGGAAAGAATTTTTAAAATTTTTTTTTTTCTGAAAATTCAAAACCTTGAGCGGAGGGTTTGTAAAACTGAAAATAAAACAAATCCTTGCCTTAAATATGTTATTAGATCATTAGCACATTAACCAGGAGCAAAGGATAAGATATTCAAAGAATTCATGCATTTCACTATATAATTATTGGAGCCCCACCCTTAAACAAGAACCCGACCCTGGGGCCATAAAATTCAAAATTTTGGTAGAGGCATTCTTGCTCATCATAACTATGTACTTAGTTTATTTAATACCCAGGAGCAGAGAAGAAGATTTTCAAAGAATTCATGTATTTTCACTATATTATCAATAGAGCCCCGCCCTAACACCAGAACCCCTGACCCTGGGGCCATAAAATTCACAATTTTGGTAGAAGCACTCTTTCTCATCATAACTATGTACTTAGTTGGTTTAGTTAATACCCAGGAGCAGAGAAGATTTTCAAAGAAATAATGCATCTTCACTACCTACTTATTTAGCCCCGCCCTAGCACTAGAACCCCTGACCCCAGGGCCATGAATTTCACAATTTTGATAGAGGACTCATTGCTGATTACAATCATGCAAACAGTTTGACTGCTTGATGTCCAGGAGTAAAAAAGAAGATTTTAAAAGATTTTATTAATTTTAGTGGTTTTGGCCCCACCCCTCAGGTCCCAGGGAGGCAGGGACCATGAAATTCACAATTTTTGTTCCCCTTCATCCACAGATGCTGTATACAAAATTTGGTTGGAAATTGGTTAAGGGGATTTCAGAGAAGAAGCTGAAAATGTTCAACTGTTAACACACGACGGTTTGAGCTGAAACTGTTCCCTTTTATCTCCGAAAGTTTCATAAAGATCCATTGAACCGTTACTGAGATATTGTTGAAGGAAAAAAGTAATATAATAAGAAAAAGAAACTTTACAATAAAAGAAGGGTCTACCACTGAAGACGGAAGACCCTAATAAAAATAGTGGAAAAGAAACCTAAGAATAAGAGTAAGGTCTTCCGCTGAAGACGGAAGACCTTAATAAAAGTGAAAAAGAAACTTAAGAATAACAAGAAGGTCTTCCGCTGAAGACAGAAGACCTAAATAAGAAACAACAGAATAACTATATGGTCTTCCATGAAGATGAAAGACCTTAATGATAATAATAATTTATGAATTCATAAAGTGCTGAATATTAATAAATTAACTCTAAAGCGCTGTACAATAAAACACATATAAACATAATTTAAAAGCTATGAATGCATATATAAAATATTAACACATGTTCATGTAAGTGTTGGAAATTATAATATTAAAATATGAAAATAACATACAAAATACAATTACACCATAAATAAAACTCAATAAAGGAACATATTTTGTGATTTGATGCTAAAAGTTGAGCACCAGATAATTAAAAAGCTATTATGTAAAAATGCGTCCTGAATTGTCTTTTGAAAATGTCCAGGGACTGGGACTGTTTTATGTCATTATGAATGTCGTTCCACAAAAATGCTGCTGCCCAACCAAGTCGACATTCCCCATATGTCTTCGCAGTGATATAGTGGGCTTGTTTTCCATTATAAAATCTTTGATATAACATGGAGCTAAACCGTGTAAGGATTGGTAAACATATGTCAAGATTTTATATTCTGGAGGAAAAGAAACGGGTACATGTAGCCAATGAAGATCAGCTAGGATAGGCGTAAAATGCTCCCGTTTCGATGATCTTGTAACTAAGTGAACTGGACTTTTTGAATCTGTTCTACTATGGCCTTTGACACTCCATAAAGAAGGCAGTTCCCATAGTCCAATCTGGCTGTGATGACGGCTTTCACCATGGTCTTGCAGGCGCCGTATATGCCAAATATTGCTTATTTGGAAATAGCATGACTTGATGACCGAGGCTAAGTGTTTTTTCCATGATAAGGTGTTGATGGAAAAAGACACCTAGATTTTTCACACATGGCACCCTTTCAATATTATTTTAGTTGTTATTTTGGCAGATACTTCTGGTGTTGCTTTGTGGTAAAGATTATTAAATCGGTATTTTCTTGGTTTAGTTTGAGTAGATTTGATGTCATCCATGAACCAATTTCACTAAGACATGCTTCGAGTCGAGAGAAATAATTGTTCCAATTTCAAGTGGTCCTATAATCATGTAGATTTGTGTATCATCAGTGATATATCATTCAATGTCTATGGTATATGACGCCAATGGGTTTGGAGAAGAGGCAATTTCGGTCCAAGTACAGATCCTTGGGGGACACCAAAAGGCAGCTGTCTATAGACTCTGATCGGATGGATTCAATTGTGACACATTGTTTTCTGTTCTTGTAAGACTTGATCCACTCAAGAGCACCATCATAGAATCCAAAAGACAGTTATGCGTTGGAACAGTATATTATGATCAATAACATCAAAAGCAGTGGATAAATCCAGAAGGACAAGGATTGCTAAAGATTGTTGGTCCAGAGCTGTCACAATATCATTGTGGACCTTGATGAGGGCCGTTTCCATGAAGTGCCTCGGAAGATATGCCAACTGAAGTGGATCAAAAAGAAAACTCGCATCCAAGTGGGCGTCAATCCAACGAGCCACATTTTTCTCCAATAGTTTTGAGAGTCAAGTTTGATAAGTGTCGATAGTTTTTCAACACTTCCTGATCTAGTCCAGGTTTCTTAAGAAGCAGATGAACTATGGCCTCCTTCCATGCAGACGGGAAAATTCCCTGATAAAGAGATGCATTTACCATGTCTGTGACAAGCGGTATTAGTGGATCCAAGAACTTTTTCAGTAGCTTTGTTGGAATTGGATCCAGTTCGCATGATTTACTGTGTGCCTTCATCATTAGCGATCGCACTTCATCTTCAGTGGAACATTCAAAAGCAACTAATAGAGGCCCGTTATAGTGTATGTCTATATCTAAATAGCTGTCTTCTTTTTCTTTTCTTTGTTTATATTTTTTTTTTGCCGAGATTCATTTATGCAGGTTCACCTTGAAGTCATAATCAAAATCAATTTCCCGAAGCTCTGCATAGACTGATCTGCCTTTGGTAGTCCTTAACCTAGCTGTGTGTATGTCTTTCTCTTTCCATACACTTTACATTTATAAGGTTTATCTTATGCATGTGTTCTCATGTGTTTCTCAAGTTACCTGAGTCCTTAAACGCCTTCTCACACACATCACATTGATAAGGCTTTTCACCTGAATGTATCCTCATGTGACTCGGTAATTTCTGTGACTGATTGAAAGCCTTTCCACACACATCACATTTATATGGTTTATCTCCTGTATGAGTGTTCCTGTGGTTCTGTAACTGACATGACTGTTTGAATGCCTTCCCACACACATCACATTTATAAGGTTTTTCACCTGTATGAGTCCTCATGTGTTTCTGTAAGTCACCTGATTGCTTAAATGCCTTTCCACACACATCACATTTATATGGTTTATCTCCTGTATGTATCCTCCTGTGATTCTGTAACTGACTTGACTGTTTGAATGCCTTCCCACACACATCACATTTATAAGGTTTTTCACCTGTATGTATCCTCCTGTGTTTCTGTAAGTCACTTGAATGAGAGACTGCCTTCCCACACACATCACATGTATATGGTTTATCACCTGTATGTGTCCTCATGTGATTCTGTAAGGTGTGTGACTGGTTGAAAGCCTTACCACACAATTCACATTTATAAGGTTTTTCACCTGTATGTGTCCTCATGTGTATTTTTATGCTAGTAGATCTGCTGAATGCTTTTCCACATACATCACATTCAAAAGGTTTTTCACCTGTATGTATCATCATATGGTCTTGTAAGGCGTTTGCTTCAGAAAAAGCCCTTTCACACACATCACATTTGTAAGGTTTTTCACCAGTATGTGTCCTCATGTGCCTCTGTAAGCTCTGTGATTGGCAGAAAGCCTTCCCACACACATCACATTTATAAGGTTTTTCACCAGTATGTGTCTTCATGTGCTTCTGTAAGCTCTGTGAATGGCAGAAAGCCTTCCCACACACATCACATTTACATGGTTTATCACCAGTATGTGTCCTCGTGTGAATCTGTAAGGTGTGTGACTGGTTATAAGCCTTCCCACACACATCACATTTGTATGGTTTTTCACCAGTATGTGTCCTCTTGTGCCTCTGTAAGGCATTCAATTTGTTGAATGCTTTCCCACACACATCACATTTATAATGTGTATCACCTGTATGAATATTTATTTGCTCCTGTAGGTGATGCGATAGTGTTAATGCCTTCCCACGAACATCGCATTTATAAGGTTTTTCCCCAGTATGTGTCCTCATGTGACTCTGTAGATTTCCTGGCCAGTTGAAAGCTTTTTTACACACTTCACATTTATGAGGCTTATCAGCTGTATGTGTCCTCATGTGGTTCTGTAAGCGTTGTGACTGGCTGAATGTCTTCTGAAATACATAACATTTATAAAGTGTTTTATCTGTGCATGTCCTCATATTTCTCTGTTAGATACCTTTTTGTTTAAACTTTATTTCACATGCATCACAACAATAAGATACATTACCAGTTTGTGTCGTCATGTAGATAGCAAAGTCATCTGATGCAGACAATGCCTTCCCACAAAATTCACACTTAAAACTTTCCTCCCTGGTTTGAGAACTTATTTGTCTCTGTAATTGACCTGAACTAGTGGAATCTTTCTAACTGTTACACTTTAATGGCTTTTTACTTACATGTGTGTTGATGTGTCTTTCTGAATTTCCAGTTTGATCTTCATCTGAACAATACTTCTGTAATTTTTCAGTATCTTTCTGAATATTTGAATGGGGATTAAAATCGCTCCTTTCCTTCTGCAAATATGAAATACAAATCAGTTTTAATGCTTCATAGGACATCATTCTGTTCATTTTTAATGTAAGGATAAAAAAAAAGTTCAACACATAAAAATAAAGTTTTATTGATTCAAGGTTAAAGGCTTTTTATTTTAAGGAGGCTAGGTGGTCAACAAATTATTTTTTTATTAACCACCAGATAATTAACTGAAATTTAAGGATATGGAATCTTAAGCTCTCAACTATCATATTAAATCTTTATATGGAGCTCTTCTTCTAAAGGAGATCAAAATAGTCTAAAAATGGCCATGACCACCCAGCCTTTTTAGAAAGGATCAAAGAGCAAGGGCCAATAATGACCCCTCTAGCCCTGTGAATATCTGAAAATCGAAACTGCTCAGATTTGGTTAAAAAGGCTGTATTTATGACTCAGCCCCTTTTTAAGTACAGTACGCATCTATAAAACATGACGTAACTTTCTCTCTAATCATATCAATGCTTTACGACATAACCATATGTGTCTTAATGTGTCTGTGTAAAACAAAATAATTTCAATCATATTTATTGACTCCCTGTGTTTAATTGGATGAGAACAAATTCAAGAAAAAGTTTACACATCGATGAATTTTTCAATCAGAACTACTTCGTTGACCTAGCTAGCTTCTAGGCTGTTGTAAAACTATGTAAACAGATACTTCTAGTCCGTTTTAGCTAAATTATGATTACAAGAAACTTGAAATAAAAAACAGGAGATAAACAGGACTGACAGACAGGAAAATTATGTTTATGTCACTGGCGGATCACGAGTGTGAATTTCATGCTGTCATTTTCTCGACATTCCATATCAGCTCAGTTGGTATCCTTGTGAAAGGGAAAAGAAGCGTTCCCCAGACTCTTGCCTTATCAGCATTAAATTCATATATTTACATCCTACAGATCCCATATTCTCCCTAAATCTTTGAACAAACCTGAGCAAATCGAGGACATCGTTGGTCTGCAACTTTCACTATGTGCGTTGTCGTTAATGTCAACATGGCCATAGTCAAGGATGAATTATTCTGGAGAATAGGCATATTTACGATATTTGTTGACGTAAACAACATTCAATGATTTTTTATAAGTTTATTTATTAATTGTTTTGACATTTTAAGTTGGATTTTATCAATATTTATCTCATATACATTTCTTTGCGCATAAAGTATTCCTACGTCATACAAAATAACGGATTGTATGGCAGCCTCAAAGAGAAATAATTTTAATAATTCATAATTGGAATTATAAGAATTAAACGTTCTTTTTTTCAGAATTTATCGATGTGTAAACTTTGCCTTTTATCTCACAAACTTTACATCAAAGTACTTCGCACTTTTATTTAGTTTGTGAGTAAAAAGGCAGAGTTTACATATCGATAAATTCTGAAAAAAGAACGTTTTTTTTCCTATAATAAAATCTGGACTAAAATTACATGCTATAAAAATACTCCATAACACCTTAGCTATGGCAAACTATTACCAAAGTCATAATGGTCATTACATTACAAAACAACAACAAAAAAAAAAAAAAAAACCCGAACACAAATGAATAAACAGAATTTATTCATGTTTATCATGTTCATTGTTTATTTCAACAGTACTTAAAAATATGAATGTGTTAAATAAATGTACTAGGGGCATTTCAAAGGTTCTGAAAACTGTTAAATTACAAACTCACCGCTAAGTAAAAACTATTGAGTTTGATATCATTGAAACGATAAGAAAGATACACATATTGTGATGTCCCGTTTATAAATTTTAAGATGAAATCACTCTGAAAATGACGTCAGAATTCCACTGGTTGTTTTGAATACTGACCATAAAAATGACGAGGAAAAAAAAAAAACACTTTGGTCAAATTAAAATTTTAAAGACAATTTACCTTTTGCTCATTACTCGGACACAAACTAACGGACGCAAATGCCAGTTGGTGGAATGTTTTTATTGACTACAATCTATCATATGGTGTTAGTTTTGAAAATCTCCTCATTCCGAAATGGATTAAGCGAGAGTCAAACTTACCATGTATTTATTGAATCTCACTCAAAATATTGCATACTGTAAATTGTTTTAATTCCACGGTGTTAAAATTTCACGATTTATCAAAAAGTTCCAATCGCGATGGTTTTAATTTCACGCTGAAAGAATGTTTCTTACAATCATTGAAACGTTTTAATAGCTAATGATAGCATTCACGATGGGTTTATTTTCGCGGAAAAATTATGAATAGCGAACATAGCGAAATTAAAACCATCGTGATTATTTGCCAATCTACAGTATATACCGAACTGTGAGAAAAAGAAAAAGTTGACAATCAAAGATGAATAGGCGATCGTGTTACAAAATTTGATAGCATAAATTTGTCGGGTGTTCTTTGTATGAAATCGATGAAGCCTCAAGAAAAGTTTAGTTAAGTGTCCCCCATATTTTCTTGTAAAATCCAAAATGGCGCCGACGCAGTTGTAACCTCATCTCTCTCAACATATCCGAAAATTTTAATGCATGGAAAATAAATAAGATTTTGACATGTCTGTTCAACTTTCATTCCTTTTTTGGAGTCAAAAGTGAAAAATAGTCATGAGTTTTCGCCCAGCAAAGTCGAATTAATATGAAACTAGAACTGTCCAATAGGGACAAATACCCCCGCTGGGTTTTTCAGAGAAGGTGCCAATTCAAAAAATACTTTGTGGATCTAGATGTTCTTACTTACTTACATTTAATTTACTTACAAAAATTTGCAGTGAAATATAATTGCTCATCATGTTTCTTAATGAATGAAACAAAGGTGCAACCAAATGAAACATCAATATTAATTCATTGTAATTCCACTGTAACATTATTTTTTTTTTATTTAATTTTTTTATTTCTGCATTAAAAAATATATTGCAATTATGTTATGTCACTCTGCAAACTGACTGTTGAAAAAAAATCATATTATACAAAATCAAATTAATCTTGATAACTTAATATGAAATTCATTTGAAAATAAAGAGCTAGTCATCCAGTAATGAAGTGCTTTGACAGACAATAAATTACAATTAAGAGAATAAGAGAAGAGAGATCTTTAATTCTTGTGCCTGATTCCCAGGAGATTACACATCGTTGATAATGAGATGCCTTAATGTTCAACTTCCCAAATCAAACTCATTAATTTATCTTTAATGTTCTTAGTGCAGTCTACTTGCATGCCACATTTACCGGTATATTATAATCAGACTAAAATTGTATTTGGAGTAGCATTTTGAAAGAATTTCACAGAAATGTCTATTTTTAGGAACCACGGCAACAATGTTCATCGAAATCAAAAACCGATACACAGAATTATGTATCTTATTGTAGTCTACTTGTGTGCCAAGTAATATTGAAATCAGACTAAAACTGTAGAAGGAGTAGCATTTTGAAAGAATTTCACAGAAATTTCTATTTTTAGTAAACACGGCAACACTGTTCATCAAAATCAAAAACTGATACACAGAATTAAGTATCTTATTGTAGTCTACTTGTGTGCCAAGTTATATTTAAATGAGACCTAAAATGTAGAAGGAGTAGCATTTTGAAAGAATTTAACAAAAATTTCTATTTCTAGTAACCACGGCAACACCGTTTATCGAAATCAAAAACAGATACACAGAATTGTGTATCTTAGTGTAGTTTACTTGTGTGCCAAGTTATA
This sequence comes from Saccostrea glomerata, assembly GCA_003671525.1. Lineage (NCBI taxonomy): Eukaryota > Metazoa > Mollusca > Bivalvia > Ostreida > Ostreidae > Saccostrea > Saccostrea glomerata. Next base: position 1,021,459 of record PRKT01000066.1, on the reverse strand, counting down.
TTGAAATCAGACTAAAACTGTAGGAGGAGTAGCATTTTGAAAAATTGTTTACAGACAGACGGACGACGGACGCATTACTATCACATAAGCTCTTCTGGTCTCTGACCAGTAGAGCTAAAAATGGAAAAACACCTGTAAAATTCAAAATAATAATTGAATCAAGATGAAAATAGCAGGTGCACAACTTCATATGGTGAATGATATTTGTACAAATTTTCTGACAAATCCTTCCAATAGTTTCCGAGTAATGTTCCGGACAAAATTTCGTCGACAGACAGACAGACAGACGGACATGGTGATTCCAATATACCCCCCCTAAACTTCGTTTGCGGGGGGTATAAAAATACACATAGAAACAAGTCAGGGGCAATGCTTTGTTAATTTTATTCATAAAGAGTAAGAGTCTATTTACTCAAAATATATTTGCGAAATTGAATTAATGTACTCAGTTTTATACATAATATGTTTTTCCAAACAATGGGGAGGTATATCAAAGACAAAAGATCCAGCTGTATTATGTAAATAAAAATCTTCAATGATGGCACAACCTACTCTACTGCTTCATGTTCTTCACAGATTTAAAGTTTTTTTTGAAATATTTTTTTTTCAAATAAGCCTTTTGCAGCACTTTTCCGATTGTAATTGTCTCATGTGGATGAAAAATGTGCCTTTTCAGTATGCTTATTATTCCATATTTTGACATCATTTTCGAAGTTATTATATCATAAACATTACAAAGTCGCGTCACTAAATGTGCATATTTTGCTGATCGTTCTAATGATATAAAACTGAATAATTTATGTGAAATGGATCCATTTCTATTAAACAGTTCTCAGAACTTTTAAAATGCCACGCTCGTACCAATTTTGTAAATATCCAATATGCACATGCATCCATAAATTTCATAACAATGTCATCCTGTGCACGCTTGGGTCAAAGTCTAATTTATGTTAATACAGATAATGTCAAAAATAATTTCAATTTTTTTTTTTTTTTTTTTTGATTTTGTGATTAAAGATTGAAAATTGTGATATCCATCAATTTATTTTCTTCTTTTATAAATCTTTTGAGACACCACACATTAACAGGTATATCATTGATGTTAATTCTCATGTCAAATGACTGACTGTATACACTTTGTTTTATATGTTATCATCTGTATGTGTCTTTATGTGATTCTTTAAGACATCTAATCTGCTAAATGTCTGTCCACAAACATCACATCCATATGGTTTCTCTCCAGTGTGTATCCTCATGTGTCTATCTTTGGTACCTGAATGGTTAAATGCTTTCCCACACACATCACATTTATAAGGTTTTTCACCAGTATGTGTCCTCATGTGTTTCTGTAAGATGTTTGACTGAGTGAATGTCAATTCACACACATTACATTTATAAAGTTTATCACCTGTATGTATCCTCATGTGTCTTTTTAAGTCACTTGACTGCTTGTATGCCTTCCCACACACATCACATTTATAGGGTGTTTCACCTGTATGTGACCTTATGTGAATTTTTAGATTATTTGATCTGCTGAATGTCTGTCCACATACGTCACATCTGTAAGGTTTTTCACCTGTATGTATCATCATATGGTCCTTTAAGGCTCCAGCTTCCTTGAAAGCTCTTTCACACACATTACATTTATAAGGTTTATCATCTGTGTGTGTCCTCACGTGTCTCTCTAAGTTAGATGACTGATTGAATGCCTTCCAACACTTATCGCATTTATAAGGTTTATCACCAGTATGTATTCTCATGTGATTCAGTAAATTTCCTGGCCAATTGAATTCCTTTCCACACACATCACATTTATACGATTTATCAGCTGTATGTATCCTCATATGCTTCTTTAAACTATTAAATTGATTGAAGGGTTTATCACACAAATCACATTTATAGAGTGTATTATCTGCTTGTGTCCTCTTTTTTCTCTGTAAGGCACTTGAACGGTTCAACTTTTTTTCACATGCATTACAATAATAAGGTTCAATACCAGTTTGTGTCCTGATGCATTTATAAATGACATCTGATACAGAGAATGCCTTCCCACAAAATTCACATTTTAAAATTTTCTTCTGGGATTGAGACCTTATTTGTCTACGTACGTGACTTGAACTAGTTGAAGGTTTCCTATTGATACATATCCGAGGCTGTTTACTTACACGTGTGTTGTTGTGTCTTTCTAAACTTCCAGTTTGATCTTCATCTGAACAATAGTTCTGTAATTCTTCAGTATCTATCTGAATATTTGAATGGGATTCAAAATCTCTGCCTTCCTTCTACAAAAATGACAAAGAAATCAGTTTCACTGCACCACAGGGCACTGTTCTGATTATATCTAGTGTAAGGATAACTAGAGGTACTGTGAGCAATTACTCACTAAATGATACCACCCCCCCACCCCCCATAATGTCCATGTGCTGCTATATATTGTTTTATGGTAATGTGTAAAGAGAAATAACTCATCCTATCAAATGTTATCCAGAAGTTTCTATAATGTGATGTCATAGGTCAAATATAATTGCAATGTCCATGTTTTGCTGTGGGAAACCTAAAATATGTGTCGAATAAAAAAAGTAAAATAGGAGGTGCACAATGGCAATATGTAATAAAGATTCTGTGAAAGTTTCATTAAATTTCACTCACTAGTATAAGAGGATTTGCGGATAAGAGATAAAGCATAACAGACGGAAGGACGGACGAAATCCCGATTACTATATACCCTCCCACTTTTCAAGCGGGGGGTATAAAAAGTTAAACACCTAAACATTAACTTTAAGAACTGGGTCAAAGAGCAAGGGTCAGTAAGAACTCTTTTGACCTAGTGAATTTTCGAAAATCAAAACTATCTAGTTTGGGTTGAAAATATCAATTCATTACTTGGAACCTTTGTGACCATTTATCTGTAAAACATGACGTAATTTTTTCCTTGATCAATGCTTTACGGTATGTGTCTTAATGTTTCTATGTAAAACAAACTCAACTTTAGAGGTACTGTGAGCAATAAACTCACTAAAATATACCCCATGCCTCCAAAATGAATACTAGAGGTACTGTGAGCAATGAGCTCACTAAATGATACCCCCTGCATCCTATATGAATATAACTGGAGCATCCATGTTTTACTATGGGAAACCCAAGTATGTGTTGGATCAAAAGGTAAAATAGGAGGTGCACAATAGCAATTTGTAATGAAGATTCTGTAAAAGTTTCATCAAATTTCATTCAGTGGTTTGAAACGAGATGTGGATAAGAGATGGGTACCCCAAAGCACAACAGACCAAGGGAGAGATGTACAGATGGAAATACCAATTACTATTTACCCTCCCTCTTTTAAAACAATGTGGATAGCAGCTGTATGCTATAACAAGAGGCCCATGGGCCTTATACGTCACCTGAGCATCATGCAAGTGATGCAACAACTTTCAAATTTATAAAATTTGGTTCACGTTTTCAGCTAGATGCCATGATAGTCACAATTTTGAAAGAAGCACCATTACTAATCATAAGTTTACACTTAGCAATTGCTTAGAGTGGTTACTTAATACCATTAGACAGGGTAGGGGAACAAAAGATGCATTTGAACTTATCAGTAATATTGAGCAATAATCAGTAGTGCCCCTACTACACATGAACACCTGACCCTAGGTCCACATATTCAGAAATTTTGAAAAGGCACACTTGCTTATCAAAAGTGTTTGATTTATACGAAGAAGATGTCAAACAATTCATTTTCAGTATATAAGTAGACCCACCTACCCTCTCTCTATGGTATCCCTGACCCAGGGACCTTGATATTCACAATTCTGGAAGAAGAGCCATTGCACATCACAACTGTATAGTTCATTTGCTTTTTACCTAGGAGCAGAGAAGCTTTTCAAAGATGTAAATAATGTATTTTCACTTTATAATCATTATAGAGCCCTGCCCTAACACCAGACCCCCGACCCTAGGAAATTTCAACATAGAGACAGAAATTTCAGGCCATAAATTTTACAATTTTGGAAGAGGCCCTCTTGCTCATTAAAACTATGTAAATAGTTGGTTTACAGTAAATGTATTACATTCAGCGTGTAGGATATTTGGCAGAAATTCAATTTTCAACAAGTTATCGTAGATTTGATTTAGCACTGTCTGAATGTGCTAGTTATGAATGTTAATATACAAGACATTTAGCAATGTACTTGTATTCAAGTTCATAAAATTCACAATTTTGGTTGAGGCACTCTTGCTCATCATAACTATGAGTATGAACTTAATTAGTTTATTTGATAACCAGGAGCAAAGAAGATTTTCAAAGAAATAATTCATTTTCACTATCTAATCAATATAGCCCCACACTAGCTCTAGAACTCCTGACCCTGGGGCCACAAAATTTCACAATTTTGGTTGAGGACTCAATGCTCAATACTTTTATGCCAAAAGTTTGACTGCTTGGTGTCCAGGAGTAAAGAAGATTTTTAAAGATTTCATAAATTTCAATGGTTTTGGTCCCACTCCCACCCCTCAAGCCCCAGGAGGGTGGGGACCATAAAATTCACAACTTGGTTTCCCTGTCACCCAAAGATGCTGTATACCAAATTTGGTTGAATTTGGTTCATTACTTTCAAAGAAGAAGCTGAAAATGTTCAAATGTTTACACACGACATACAACAACGGACAAAAACGGATAGCAATAGGTCACATAAATTAATGACTCAGGTGACGTAAAAATACTTAGGCTATGAGTATGACAAACTATTACATAAGTTATTGCATTTCAAAATTATGGAAGCCCATTTAAGATCTGTCAATAAATATTTTTAATTCCTATATACATAGTTTATAGATTTTTCAAATTTTTTATAACTAGAACTGTCCAAACGGGACTAAATACCCCCTGCTGGGTTTTTCAGAAGTAAGTTTTTCCATAATAAAGATATGCATCATACATGAATTATGAAATTTTTCTTCCAGTGACCTTGAAGTTTCGCAAATGACCTTGGGTCAAGGTTATTATGCACCCTTGGGTCACAGACAATCTTTGTGTGAAATGAGAACCTACCAAGTTTATCCATAAGAAAGATATGGACTGGTCACTAATTATGAAATTTTTCTTCCAGTGACCTTGAAGTTCCCCAAATGACCTTGGGTTAAGGTCATGATACACCCTTAGGTCATGGGCAATCTTTGTGTGGAGTAGTAGATTCTAATGTCCCTTCTTGAAAAAGACATGGACCGGACACGTTTGCACAGACAGACGGACAGCTAGACGGACAGACGGAAAAGGTGATTCCTATATACCCCCCCCAAACTTCGTTTGTAGGGGGTATAATAACAGACTTAAATGGTTGAAAAATATTTTGAATCTGATTAAACAAATTAATGGGTCCCGACCCTCTGCTATAAATTTCACTAAGAAAATTTAAAATGTCTGATATTGATTTTTCATGAACAACAATATTAGAGCCACATGGAAAATAGTTTGAAGTAAGCATGGTAAGCGCAGCTTATTTTTTCAGAAATAATTTTTATGCCAGATCAAGAGCTGAGGAAATTTCAACATAGAGACACAAAGAGTAAAGATTTATTATCATAACATTGATTTTATAATATGAGGTATATATGAAAATAATACTTAGTATCATACCTTTTGAAATAATGTTAGAAAAAATCATGAAGGGATGCTTCGTAATTCAGAAATTACAATGTTGTATGTGGTTGTAAAGAAAAACTAGAACTGTCCAATAGGGACTAATACCCCCCGCTGGGTTTTTCAGAGAAGGTGCCAATTCAAAAATACTTTATGGATCTAGAGATGTTCACAATTTACTTTAAAAAATTTGCAGTGAAATATAATTGCTCATCATGTTTCTTAATGAATGAAACGTAGGTGCAACCAAATGAAACATTAATACTAATACATTGTAATTCCATTGTAACATTTTTTTTTAATTTTTTTCATTTAATTTTTCTTTATTACTGCACTAAAAAAATATATTGCAATATGTGTTATGTCACTCTGCAAACTGATTGTTGAAAAAAAAAGCATTATACAAAATCAAATTAATCTTGATATATTAATTTGAAATGCATTTTGAAAATAAAGAACTGGTCATCCAGTAATGAAGTGTTTTGACAGACAATAAATTACAATTAAGAGAATAAGAGAAGAGAGATCTTTAATTCTTGTGCCTTATTCCCTGAAGATTTGATAACACACACACACTTGATAAGAGATATGGCTAAACAACTTCCAACACCAAACTCATTAATTTATCTTTAACTGGATGCATGTCCAGTCATTATTCCCAAGAGACAAATGAAATTACATTATCTTCTGTGCAATGTAAAAACTGTTTTTAACACTTGATGTTTCTTTTTTTTTTTAAGTTTTTATGAGTAGTTTTAAGCTGTAGTTCACATTTTTGTACAGATATTCTAGATTCTATGTCTCAAACCTTATACATGAGCCCAAAATGAACAAGTCAATTAAAATTTTTAAAAACCTGTAAGATGTAGAAAAATGAACAAAAAGAGTTGAAAATTCCAGGTGCACAACTTCATATGGTGAATAATAATTGTACAAATTTTCAGATTAATCCTTGCAATAGTTTCTGAGAAACGGTCCAAACAAAACCACAAAATAAAAATGAAAAAACACCTGTAAAATTCAAAATAATAATCCAATCAAGATGAAAAATATCAGGTGCACAACTTCATATGGTGAATAATATGTGTACAAATTTTCAGACAAATCCTTCCAATAGTTTCTGAGTAATGGTCCGGACAAAATCTCGTCTACAGACAGACGGACAGACGGACAGACGGACGGACGGACAGACGGACATGGTGATTCCAATATACCCCCCCTAAACTTCGTTTGCGGGGGGTATAAAAATGCATCTGTGAGGAGTAGTTATATCTTTGCTAAATATTTCTTCAAGTGAAGAAAATGTCATAGTAATAAAAATTCTGCAATAAGTACTTAAAACCAATTTAAAATAGTCCTTAAAAAAAAACAACTTATCAATTTTAAATGATAAATTGTTAAATAAAATAAAACAATTAGAAAGAAATTTGCAAAAGAAATAGAAAGTAATGGTTCCATCATAAGTTACTGTATTTCATCAAATTTACTACTCAGAGGTCTCAATTAAGAAACACTGATTAAGTAATCTGTGAGTAGTATTCATATTTTGTACTTATAAACTTATCAGAGGGTTGATACCCCTTAATCTGTTGACTTGTGGCAAATTCAAAAATTCAATATATCTGATTAAAAAAATATTTCAGGGGTCTTAAAGGAGATTCCATTTTATATAGAATTTCAATTAAAATTAGTGATGGGGAATTGGGAAAAAATCAGAATCGATTATCAGTAATAATTGGCTGGGCATAATCGATTAATAATCGATTATAATCAAAATTTTGAACTTTAATGAAATCCATATAGAAAAGTTAAAACTTATTCAGATTTCTGTCAGACTTTTACAAAAAAAATCAATTATTTACATAAAATATTCAAAAATGTTAATTGAAATTTCTTTTTTTAAAAGTGGAAAATAATAATTTGTTCACTTTAAACAATATAGGCCTATTGAAACAGAATGGGAATTTTTTTTTTAATAAAGTCCAAGCAATGGGAATTTTACTGATATTAGTCCCACCTTTCATTTAATATATGTATATATTTCTTAAAATTAGTTTTAATTAGTTAAAATTGCAAGTTTTAAAAGTAGTTATCCAGAAGTAAGACTTGTATTTCTGATTATAATTACGTTTAAAGATTGACTAGACTAATTATGTTTTCCATTGTATAGTAAAACCTTGCAATATTACCGTTTCCTGGTATTAGTCCAACCCCATATTTAATAATGGCGGTAAAAGTATCAACAAGATACGGAATCCTACCGTGTTTTCAACATTCATCACTACTTTTATGCTCTTTGCACTTGGGTTTGGTAATAAAATTAAAGTACGACAATTTTATTTTTTGTTAGCGATGTTGGCGACATTTATTTTGTAATCGATTAGTAGCATCGAAGAACTTCTAATGACCGACAATCGATTGTCGGCGACAATCGTTCCATCACTAATTAAAATGACAAAAAGTTGCATATTTTAGCACCAAAGAAATCATAAGATTTCCTTATATTTGAGGATTTTTAAAATTTATTTTCATGATGTCATTTTCATTCCAAATCAGTCAAAAAATATATATCAATCTATACATCAAATTCTTTGTTATGTAACAAAAAGAAGTTAATACAGCTATTACTGTAGGTTCATTATTATTATCAAATACCACAAATTAAATTTGGTTTTAATGATATTATAAAACACAAGTTTGCTTTGTTATGCAATATTAACTTAGCTTTAATTACTTTTCATCAAATTCATTTTAAAACTTATCATAAAACTGACCCATTTGCCCAATCCCGAGGGATATAGATAACACCTGCTTCATCAGAGATGCTCTACCATTTAGCCCCTCACACTAAATTCATTCATTTCTCTATAATTTGGCATGCACTTTTCTGCTATTAAAATTCTTCTTGACCAGTGATCATGGTGATTGATAATTATACCCAAGAGAGAGGTAAAAATTCTCTTATAACAAATGTTACATTTGTAATAGATTGTTGCAAAGTATATAAAAAAATCTATTTTTTTTAATTTTTAACAATTTTTCAAAAAGGATACTGCAATTCTCTAACATGGGCCTTCACTGGATTTGATCACATAACTGACCCACTTCAATTCCCATTGAAGTTTATAAACTTCTTCTTTATTACTTTTATATACATTTGAGACTGACAATTAAATATTTTCGAATATTAATAATTGCACTAACCCTACGTCGTAGATTTTGAAAAATGACGCAAGGTGTAAATTGGATTGATTGGTGGTTACGCTTCGAATTCATCAGACGAAGGATTCTATTTCCAAGGGAATACATGTATTTTGTGAAAGGCTACTTGTGATCAGTACTAGTGAAAAGATTGTTGTCTGGGAATATCTTTATTCGTGAAAATTGATAAACAATGCTGAAAAAAAAAAAAAAAAAAAAAAACACGCCTGAAGATCGCTGATAAAAAGTTGGAGGAATTTCGGATGCTGAAAAGTGAGGGATAGATCTGATGGTTGGAAATACTTTACCGAGCCAGTTAATATGCTATCAAGCATTAAATGTGACCAAAAACATTCAATCTACGATTTCAATAACTAAATGTATAATTATGATGTAAACACGGAGACACTGGTGACAGCTTACACTAAACTACGACACTGGGGTGTTTATCAGCTGTTTGTGGCGTGATTGTAATGCTTTGATATTTTTTACACAGGGTTAGGGTTAGGGTTAACCCTAGATTTACACATTTATCGTGAGTAGATTTTAATGAAAAAAATATAGTTTATCAAGATGATTTAATTTATAAGGTATACCCCCCAAAAAAAGAATAAACGTTAGAGACTGTGCAGCTGACACATGTTACAATAATACTTGTAAACAAAGTTACAAAGGCTAGATCTAGTTTCTATCAGTATAATTATAGTTCTATCAGATGGGTATATATTCTCTATGTATACAGGTTAAATCAATAACCAAAAGACTGTATGAAATACTTGTTTACATTGTAAATAAAATAATACTTATTTTACTTGCTTTTTTCGTTCATTTTTATACATGTAGAGCAAGTCATTAGATATAATTGCATCGTGTGATTAGGTCACGTATTGACCCTTGACCTCCAACACACTTCATACAGAATTGAAGATATTTGTTCTCCGTATCACGGTATGTTTATATAATGGAAAGATACCGCAAATGTATATATTTGTTAGTGCATCTGACCAAAAAGATTTTAACCTTAGTCCTATTTTGTCCGACGGGACCGGTGCTTTGGAAGAGACTGCACTAGAAGCATCTGCCATGCCACTCTGATTAATGTAGCACAAAGAAGTACTTACAGAGAAAACTGCACCAAACACTTTAAAGCGGCAAAGTGAGTCAAAATCATATCTTAATTTTAAGATATCTGTAGCATACAGAGAAAGACTTATGAAAATTATGAGTATATAGCGAAGATATGACAATTAAACTGCAGGAATTGACTGCACAATATAAGTGCCGGAAAAACAAAGGTTGTATCTACCGTTTCGTTGTTTCGTATATGTCAAGGTCACGCAACTCTTATTTTTAGCTCAAACTTGTAAACAACATTCAACTGGAGCATGCAAAAGTGAGAAATATGTTCTAACAACTTTTTTAAAAGATTAAATCAAATTTTTTGGTCTTCTTACATTCATTCGTGGATACCTGAGACCATGGTAACTATGGAAACTTATTCATACAACACTTTTCTGCGCACGCGTACAAAGGGGAGGAAGAAGTACCAGGGTATTTTGCAATATTTTCGTTCTGGGGCAGACAGAAATTATTTTTACTTTTATTTTTCCCCATAAAAAATTAAATCTTAGGTTGTGAAACCTGTAATTTTCTGAAACTGAATACTTTTAGGAACTGAACAAAATTTACAGAGATCTTGCGAAAATTCTACATTTGTCAATTTTACCCTTTGTGCATCACTGTGCCGCTTTAATATAGGACACCAATGCCAAGGGTATCACAGAAGCTACCCCCAAGTACATCAGTCAAGGGGCATCATGGAAACAAGTTATTTTTGAAATGATTTGTTTAAGTTCTTAAATGTCAACATTTTGGGTTATCTTTCCCTGATTATGGTTTTCTTCAGTAAATTATTTCAGTTATTGATACTTTACTATTCATTATTGTAAACCTACTGGTATCTAAAAGGCTTTAGTCATGCTGTGCTTGGGTTATTAAGTAGAGGGAAGAGGTTCATGACAGTAAAAGTAATGTATCTTTACAATCTAGCACATTAACATGCATTCTCTGTAAGCACCAAAAAAATTACTATAGGGCTTGGAAACGACATGTCTCCGATTTTGATGAAATTTGCACCACAGGTGCACCTTGGTACAAAACCAGCAAATATGGTGTTAGAAGTTTACCACGTGCACCCGGTTGCCATGGAGACAGATCCATTGAATTTGGCCATTTTCGGCCATTTTTGACCAAACAAAAGCATGAAAATTGAGGAAATTTGAATGCATTTTTATCTTTATGTAGTGAACTGAAATATAAATCTTTGTATCATAAGAAAACATCAACTGTTAAAGAATACAGGGCATATAATCAGTTATTCCAGAATTGACCCCACTCTTAGAAAATGGTTCGGCAAAATAGCATAGTTTCTCAAAATGTGAAAATTGGAAAATTTGGCATTTTTTGAGAAATTTAAGGTTAAATAAAAAAAATTGTCTACGGAAATTTTTCAAATCATATGCGTGTCGTCAAACTTTAGTATTAGAAGTGTCCCCTCATGAAAAAATTGGAGTGGGATCTCAAGGCTATTTTTAGTAACATGTATCTAAAAATAGACATATTTCAGAAAAATCCAAAAAATGAAATTTGGGCCGAGTTTTAGAGGCCATTGCTAGGTAATTATGAAATATACTGTAAAAGTCAATGTGCTAATGTCAGAGACTGGACACCAATAACTACCATGCATATT
>PRKT01000066.1:972426-1006662 GCA_003671525.1 Saccostrea glomerata | reverse complement strand
GGGGGGGGGGGGGGGGGGGTAGTAGCCAACTTTTCTCAGGGTCAACTTCCTTTCATTTCCAATTTTTTTCCTATATTTCCTTGCTATAAATGTACGGTGATAATAAGTGAGGGGCCAACCTTATTTTCAATGGACATTTTCTATAGTAAAGGTAATGTTGGGAAAAAAAGGGGGGCAGCTACTGTTGCTACGTGCTGACTTTTAAAAATAATACTACTAAAGATTTACTTGTCTTTATTAGAGGATGGGGAGTAACTTTAGTTACAGAAATGATTTTGCTATTAATAGCCCTTTTAAACAAACTTTAGGTCGGAAAAATACTTTAAAATTTATTGAAAATAATAGAACAGAGGAAAAGTCTTACTTTTTGGGCATATCATTCTAAGGTTATGGTGATCAAAACAACCTTACCTTTTTGACTCTGTTGAATCTTTTTTCATTAATTCTCACATCTTTCTTATGAAGCATAAATGAACATAATTTGAAAAAGTTGTGAACAAAGTATCAAACATTAAATTTTATTGAAAATCGTCAAAATCAACTCCCATCGGTACTTTCAGTACTTTGATTAGTATAGGAATATCGAGTAAAATATCGAGCCCGATGCTGACAAATATTGTATAAGCGATAAATTTTATATACAAAATCTGTTGCGCGAGCGCGCCGACGCGCCGAATACAATTAGCCGTTTTTTGTACTTTTTTTCACATATTGGATGAGCAATTGCAGACAATATGTTTTTACTGCTATTGGCATTCAGTGATCAACAAGTAAAAGAAAGCATATATGAAATACAGAATGTGAAGCAGAGGTTTCTATTTCTATTTATAGTAACACGTTTGAAAATAGACATGCTGCAAATTCTCGAGAAAATGTGGACAAAATTGAACTTCTTTCAGTACCATTTTTTTCTTTCTTTCTTGAGCCACCGGCTCCTAGGGAAAATTTTCTGGATCCACCTAACAAAAGAATTGCAATCGGACTTGGGCTGTCGACCTGAATATAAACGATAATGCTTAATTTATAAAGAAAATCGCTGTCATTTGAGTGTTTTAATGCAGGGAGAACATACTTTTGTGATATATGTATTGGAATGAGGTGGACGCGCTGGCGCGCCGAATACAATTAGCCATGTCAGTTACAGCTAATGAAAGTTTGACTGCAAATTTCATATCCCTAATTTGAGAAAAACGAATGATTCTTTATTTTCCTGATTATTTATAAATATGTGTTACTATAGGCAGAAATGTAAAAGTACCCTTAAACATTATTCTTATACACTTTAGCTAAAGCTTTTTCATACTCGTTAGTCACATTCTGTCAATAACAAATAAAAGCCGTTGTCTGCACTTTGACCATCCCTGATGTTAGAAAAAAAGTGCGAAAGTCCACATTTTCTCGAGAACTTGCAGCATGTCTATTTTCAAACGTGTTACTATAAATAGAAATAGAAACCTCTGCTTCACATTCTGTATTTCGTATATGCTTTTTTTACTTGTTGGTCACTGAATGCCAATAGCAGTAAAACATATTGTCGGCAATTGCTCATCCAAAATGTGAAAAAAGTACAAAAAACTACATTTTTCCGATAGTTTACAGTATGTCTATATTTAAACTCATGTTACTATAAATAGAAATGGACACCTCTGCTTCTCATTCCGTATTTCATATAAGGCTTTCTTTTACTTGTTCGTCACCATAAGCCAATAGCAGTTAAAAACAGACAGTCAGCAATAATTCATCCAAAATTTTAGAAAAAAGTACAAAAAATGACATTTCTCCGATAGTTTACAGTAAGTCTATCTTTAAACACATGTTACTATAAATAGAAATGGAAACCTCTGCTTCTCATTCTGTATTTGATATAATGCTTTCTTTTACTTGTTGGTCACTATATGCCAATAGCAGTTAAATACATATAGTCAGCAATTATTCATCCAAAAATTTAGAAAAAAGTACAAAAAACTACATTTTTTTATATTTTGCAGTACGTCTATTTTCAAACATGTGTTACTATAAATAGAAATTGAAATCTCTGCTTCTCATTCTGTATTTGATATAAGGCTTTCTTTTACTTGTTGGTCACCATATGCCAATAGCAATTAAAAACAGATAGTCAGCAATTATTCATCCAAAATTTTAGAAAAAAGTACAAAAAACGACATTTTCCCGATATTTTGCATTAGGTCTATTTTTAAACATATGTTACTATAAATAGAAATGGAAACCTCTGCTTATCATGCTGCATTCCATTGAATGTTCTTTTGTTCTTGTCAGTCACATAATATCAGTTACAGTTAGTGACAGTAAGTTGGTAAATTTCCCATCTCTAATTTGAGAATTAGTGGAAAATCAACATTAAACAGTTAATTTCATATGTGTCTATTTTTAGACATTTGTACTATTTATAGAGATGAGAGCCTGTCCTCAATAATTTGTGAGATATTATACTATTCCTTGTTCTTATTGATGAAATATTGGAGAGATCTATATTTTTATTATTTATGATTCAGTGGAGCTTCAAAATGAGGAAAAATTGACATTTTTCGAGACATGTCTATATTTAGGCATTTGAAGCTATAAATAGAAAACGGATATCCCTGAAAATAATATGCATGGTAGTTATTGGTGTCCAGTCTCTGACATTAGCACATTGACTTTTACAGTATATTTCATAATTACCTAGCAATGGCCTCTAAAACTCGGCCCAAATTTCATTTTTTGGATTTTTCTGAAATATGTCTATTTTTAGATACATGTTACTAAAAATAGCCTTGAGATCCCACTCCAATTTTTTCATGAGGGGACACTTCTAATACTAAAGTTTGACGACACGCATATGATTTGAAAAATTTCCGTGGACAATTTTTTTTATTTAACCTTAAATTTCTCAAAAAATGCCAAATTTTCCAATTTTCACATTTTGAGAAACTATGCTATTTTGCCGAACCATTTTCTAAGAGTGGGGTCAATTCTGGAATAACTGTTTATATGCCCTGTATTCTTTAACAGTTGATGTTTTCTTATGATACAAAGATTTATATTTGAGTTCACTACATAAAGATAAAAATGCATTCATATTTCCTCAATTTTCATACTTTTGTTTGGTCAAAAATGGCCGAAAATGGCCAAATTCAATGGATCCGTCTTCATGGCAACCGGGTGCACGTGGGAAACTTCTAACACCATATTTGCTGCTTTTGTACCAAGGTGCACTTATGGTGCAAATTTCATCAAAATCGGAGACATGTCGTTTCCAAGATTTTTTGGTGCTTACAGAGAATGCATGTTAAAATTCCACAAATCTTATGGCCAAAAGAAAATATACTCTTGTTTCCTGTCCCCTGACCAAAAAAATTAGGGTAGGTAGGTAGGGAAAAAATTTTATTTTGAGAAAAAATTCTCTATACATCATGTAATAACAAGAAAATGATATGTTAACTGTTTCCAGAGCAAGTTTGGTAATGAAGATTTATAAAGTAAAGGTATCCTGTACACTTGTGATGCATTAGTTCTGTAAATATTGTTGGTCGACTTTAGTATTTTAGGAAGATAGTCTCCCGAAAAATGAAAATGTTAAAAAAATCTTTTAGGGTCGGAGGGTAAAATGTAGGGTAAGTTGGGTGACACGAAACTAGTGCTGGGTATCGCGACGGAAAAATCGTATCGCGATATATTGCAATACAGTGGCGCCTCATTTATCCGGACGCTTTGGTTCCCAGGCAAATTGTCCGGATAAGTGAAGCGTCCGGATATCTGAATTCTATCGATTTCTCTTCCATGTATACTGTATTTGTATTGTAACTCTTATGTATACTTCAACGCTTTCAAATAGAAATAATTTATTTTTTAAAACACTATATCTTTTGTATACATCAGCACTACTTTTACACTTTTTTTCAAATATAATAAATATTTTTATAGCTGAAAACTAAATGCCGACTCGCGCTCTCTTTGCCGGTGGTGTAGACATGGTTGTAGCTGAAGAGCAGAATGACAAACATTGGATATAACGCTGCTTATAAGGATAATTTTTCATTACCCAGCTTAGTTTTAACTTTCTACTTCCTATAAATTGAGAAACATAGCCAAGCGAATTCTCTCATTTGCAGCTTTGATTACACCCAAGCGAGCTGTCAGTATCGAGTCTAATTTTAATTTGAACACTCATCCACGCTAAATCTGACATAATTAAAATTCATGCAGTAATCATCCCAAGCGAAATCATTGATTGTCTAAAATTATTCAAATTTGATTGAATGTTTTAGGTTTTTTTTTTCGATAACTGCCACCAATTACAATACCGATTTGTGTGTGCACATGTGTAGACTATGAGATTATGAAACTATGTCGTCCCGTCTATAAATAGAAAAATATTTAAAACCAGCTCTGTACTAAATTATAAATATTTCGCAGATAACAAATAACTGAATAGATATTGTTTTCTGTTACCAACACAGTTAATTGTTTATTTTCATTTGTGTATCGATCTCTCGTATATTATGACCATATCAACTTAGCATGCTTAATCTGTGGACTAATCATCGTAAGTCATTCATAACAGGTCACAGGTGATTGTCATGTAAAAACAATCAATCCGGCCAGTGTTTTGATAACAATTATCACTCAGTTCAGGCGTGAATGTTGACAAGAAGTGAAGTACAAATTAAAATTTACCGTCCGGATAAATGAACCAATTTATAACGTAAAAATACATTTTGTAGTAAAAAAGAGCCGTCCGGATACGGAACGCGGAATTCCGGATAAATGAGTCAAAATTACGTTGAAAAAATCCGTTCCCGAGAAAAATCGTCCGGATGGTGAAGCGTCCGGATATCTGGCGTCCGGATATCTGAAGGTCCACTGTATTATATTTTGTATTGCAATATATCACGATATAAATATCTTATAATTTTTTTGCTTTTTGTGAAGGTTAAATGAAAACACAAACTCATATTACATGTATTCTCGAGTTGATATTCCAGTTGCCTGAACCCGAACCGGTATTCACAAAAAAATACTTCGATACGTATTGTCAATTGTTATTTCATTCTTAACACACCTCACTTTAGAACTCATGCACAAAAATATACAGCTTTGCACAAAAAATGTTAGACTAAGAGATTGTACAATAATGTCCAAAGATTATAAGAAAATTAGTCTCAGTGTTGGCAAAATTGGTGGAAGATGTGTAATTGACCCCTGAAATGTTCATGAAATGAAATTTTTTTTTCCTTTAAAACCAGAAGTCTCTGTCGAGACTGTAGCTCTACTGGTTTATACAGCAATAAATTGAGAAATTTATCTTGCCGCTCATCAAAATAAAAACCAATGCACAGAATTATGTATCTTAGTATAGTCTATTTGTGTGCCAAGTCATACTGAAATCGGACCAAACTGTAGGAGGAGTAGCATTTTGAAAGCATTCACAAATTTCTATTTTTAGTAACAAGGGCAACATCGTTCATCGAAATCAAAAACTGATGCATAGAATTATGTATCTTGGTGTAGTCTACTTGTGTGCCAAGATATATTGAAATTGGACCAAAACTATAGGAGGAGTAGCATTTTGAAAGCATTTCACAGAAATTTCTATTTTTAGTAACAACCGCAACACTGTTCATCGAAATCAAAAACCTATGCACAGAATTATGTACCTTAGTGTAGTCTAGTTGTGTGCCAAGTTATATTGAAATCAAACCAAAACTGTAGGAGGAGTAGCATTTTGAAAGCATTTCACAGACATTTCTATTTTTAGTAACAACAGCAACATCGTTCATCGAAATCAAAAACTGATGCACAGAATTATGTATCTTAGTGTAATCTACTTGTGTGCCAAGTTATATTGAAATCAAACCAAAACTGTAGGAGGAGTAACATTTTGAAAGCATTTCACAGACATTTCTATTTTTAGTAACAATAGGGCTAGACAAATAGCACTGCCCGACGCCCGGGAAAACCAGTTTTGGTTGGTGGGCAAGTAATTTGGTAACAGGTGCCTGTCTGCGGACAAGTTGTTTTCCAATTAACAAAAAAATTTTTTAGACAATACTCAAATATCTTTAATGTTATCGCTTTAAAGTATCATGAATCACAGCAAAGCATCTGTTTTCACTGATGTTGACTACTTCACTTACATCGAATAGTCGGAACTCCTCTAGAATTTACCCATAAAGTGTTGTGAAAATATGCAGATGTCGTAAAACATGGAGTTATCAATGTCGTCAAAGATGTGGTATGGGAATTTAGACATGGTCAAAATACATGTATTAAATTCATACTGTGAATACAGAAGCTAGTGGTATTAAAATTGTTGTTGATTGCTGTTCCCTGGCAATCACACAGCATGCAGTAGTGTTTTGTTCACAGACTCGTTTTGTTTATAGGTTTTATGAGATTGATCAGTGTCCGATATCTTCACCTTTTCCCATTAAATAAACACAACATTACTTTTTCAAAAAGTGTACATGTATTTTCTTGCAGAATTTTGAGGAAGAATACTCCTTAAAATTTATCATTTTCATCTAAATTTTTCTGTGGAAGAATTTCGTGATTTTAGATCTATGATAGTCTTTGTGTATTGTTTAGGTGTCTCACTCAAGAAATAATTTAATATCAATTGCTTCAATTCTATGTATTTTAAGAAAACGGTGACCAAGCATATTTTTTGGTAGGACAAGTAGTTTTACGATGGTAACCTGTCCGAGGGCAAGTACTGAAAAATTCTATTTGTCTACCCCTGAACAACAGCAACATCGTTCATCGAAATCAAAAACCGATGCATAAAATCATGTATCTCAGTGTAGTCTAGTTGTGTGCCAAGTTATACTGAAATCAGACCAAAACTGTAGGAGGAGTAGCATTTTGAAAAAAAAATTCGAAGAAATTTCTATTTTTAGTAACCATGGCAACACCATTAATCAAAATCAAAAACCTATGCACAGAATTATGTATCTTAGTGTAGTCTACTTGTGTGCCAAGATATATTGAAATCAAACCAAAACTGTAGGAGGAGTAGCATTTTGAAAAAAATTCACAGAAATTTCTATTTTTAGTAACCATGGCAACACGGCTAATCAAAATCATAAACCGATGCACAGAATTATTTATCTTAGTGTAGTCTACTTGTGTGCCAAGTTATATTGAAATCAAACCAAAACTGTAGGAGGAGTAGTATTTTGAAAAAAATTTTTACAGACAGACGGACGATGGACGGACGACGGATGCATTACTATCGCATAAGCTCTTCTGGTCTCTGACCAGTAGAGCTAAAAATCATGATATTTTTTTAATATCATCCTAACTGCTTAGGAGATATTAAAGATGATGTTTACTCACGTTTCAGAAAACAGAAAGGAAATTTTGTAAAGCATGATATGTTAAATCAAAAATTGCACTAAATGGATAAAATTACTTAGTTTTGACCCAATATCAATAGACGACTTTCACATTTACAAAAGTTATTCCCCTTTGCAGGGTCAATCCAGGGTCAACCGGCGTACAGGGCTCTCACACCACTTTTTGGGACTGGGGCCGGGGCCGTTCAAATTGGGAAAATTATTGTCATTTTGGGAAAAGATGGATATTAACCAAAATTCATTTTTAAAAATCCTCAAATTTCGCTTTTCTAGCATTTTGTCATAAATTTAACTCTGGTTTTGAATAAACAGTTCAGGTTGGGCACAGTTCCTTTTTTGGGGAAGTATTACTATAAAAGGGAACTATTACTCTTTTCAGTAATAAAAAACATTACTGAACTCGGGAATTTTCACTAGTTTAGCCTCTATTCTCGTGTTTATTTTGAATAAAAGATAAAGTGCAAAAATATTTTCACATCCTCTAAATATTCATTGTCTATTAAGACTATGTGTGCTCAAAACTGCAATATTTATTGCTGCAAAAAGCTGAAAAGGAGTGATAAAATATTTCTATGATATAGATTTCTTACGGAAGCTTACCTGTGTTAAAATTGTGAGATTGGATACGTTCAGCACTAGCTAACTCATTCATGAGATTATTCGTTTTCATTTATTCTTATACTATTTCTTTAAATGACATCGTAAAAATAATTTTAAATACCATTGCTTCTTTTACAGATGAAAATTAGTATTAGAAATATAAAATTTCAAACGATATTTTCTTTTAAAATAGATTTAAAATGAATGTCCTTATTAGATTCCATACTTTTGTACATTTGAACAACAAAGAAGATGATTGAATCTCATCTTACTCTTGTCTGCAGCATTGAAGGACCGAATTTTTTGGTCAGCGAGGTTTGTTTAATAAAGATTAAACATGTCACATCATATTTTTTATGCACTTTTTAGTTTATAAATGCATTTGAGACATTATTTGAAAAATGTGAAAAAAATTCCTGAATTGAGTAATGTTTTTATTACTGAAAAGAGTAATAGTTCCCTTTTATGGTAATACTTCCCCGATAAAGGAACTGTGCCCAACCTGTTAAACAGAACAAACATGGATACGTAGGCTATAGTATTTATGAAAGTACATTAGATTTGTTATTACTATCTTTTAGTGCTGATGATTACGGTTATGTCTTCTAGGTGACATGCAGTCGCCAGTGACATAGTCCCGAATTTCCTCGATCACATGGACAACTTTGCTTACCAATACGGTGCGAGACTGAACTTGCCGAAGCGTGGGATTATTTCTAGGTGCAGCTTACTAATGTTTAAATGAAATGTCTCTTTTTGAAACCAAAATGATGTTTTTGTCGAAACTACATGACAAGATACTCTGCACTCATAGTTAGTACACATTTTTGTAAAAACAATAACCTGGTTCCCCGAACCTGTTTAAGAATGCATTTGGCTCGCACTAATAAAATAGTGGTATGGTTTCACTTTCATTTGCAAACGTGTTGTTTGTTGGTTTTTTTGCGATTAAGTTTCATGGACTTTTATTTTTTAATTCATATTTTGCTATGGAAATTGGGAAATTTACACCTTTCTTTTGGGAAAAAAGGTACTTTTTTTGCATTGGGAACGGGGCCAAATATTGGCCCCAGATTTGGAGAGTCGAGAGCCCTGGCGTAAGACGCTGTTTTCCCTCTATAACCTTACCAACTTTATGGGTCGGTATCCTAGAAATAAAATCTATATGAATATGCTCATTATGTTTTTCATGTTGCCCCATACTCTGGCAATACATGTACAGATCGAAATTGTCATATGAATTTTGAATTTTAAAAATATTAACATGTAACTTACAAAGGACAAAGAGGGAAAAAATGAGCGTTACGCCGACAATGGGAAATAACTCTTAGGAATGTGAAATTCGTCTATTAAAAAATTAAATATTTCCTGCGAAATACTCAGGGGCCACTAGCATGAAAAGTAGGTCATTGACCTAGTAATTTGAAATGGAAATTAAACACCAGAATTATAGGTGTACAATGTGCAATAGGTTGTTTTTCGTTCTTATCAGTGGAATTTTTAGTCCGCTAGTAAAGGTATACCTTAAGTCTGTTAAGTTTATTAAAAGAAGTACATATATTTACAACTTTTTCAGCCTTACATCATCTTTAATCAGTAGAAAACTCAACATATTGATGTTTTTTAGCAAAACTGATAGGTATTCTACATTTTAAGAGTTAACTCAAATGAGTTACTTCTTTGTATAGTCATAAATAAGTGCAGTAACCTAAACTAGTTATTTTGAAAAATAACTTGATTCCATGGTGCCCCTGACTGTACATTGGGATGAGCTAAAAAAAAAATTTACCTTAACTGTTAACAGTTGTTGATTTTCTTCTCCAGAGTCAGAAATCCAAAATGGCTCCTTCTTCACTACAATCAAGACATTTTACATGTAAGATTTAGAATATAATTTTTTTTGTAACAAAGGTTCAATCTAGGAAAAAATTCTAATTTACAATGATATATATGTACTTCTATACATGTTATACCATAAACAGAGTTATTTTCACCATTTCCTACTTGCAAATAATTTTACCCCATTTTAATTTCGCGCATTATAGTTTTGTTCAAGACATCACACTGTATTCTTTGAATCCCCCATTTCAGGGGAATTACGTGTATCCCTCTGCTCCAAATTTCACCAATTGTTTTTTTTAATTCTTTATATATTACTCTTTATATTCCATAATTGAGTAAATAAAAATAATCGGTTAGACAGATCATGTATTTCTGTAAACTACAAAAGAAAATAACGAACCCTATTTTTGAATAGAAGTATGATCCAGAATCTGAACTGAGGAATTATGAATGCAAAAACAATGTCCCGTTTTTGGCGGAAATGAATTATTCAATTTATTGTGTTGTTTATAAACTTATGAAAGATTTTTGTTTGTTTTTTTTTCGGAAGAAATTGCTTAAATGTGTATTAATATACATATACTGTATAATCCCTATTAACTGCCCATACCCTATAAGCGCCGCCCTGGGTCTTTTTCAATTGTCAGGAAATAAGGGCCCCCTTTACAGTGATCAAAATCATCCAGAATCGTATCAAAAGTCCGCCATAATGAAGAGAGTGAAAATGAAACTTTGTTTTTAGGTAACTCATACATAAAATATTCTCGAAAGTAAAAGATTTTTTTAGAACAACCTTATCATGTATTTCTGAAAGTGAAAGCTAAACATACAAGTACAAAATTTGTTCTCCTTGTCTATTCCCTAATTTCGAAGTGGGAAAATGAGTCATATAGCATAATTTGGATGGATTATTGTAATTTAAAGGAAGGTTAGACAATTTTTAGTAGTTCCCTCTTATATTTTTTTTTCAAACAATTTCTTGAACATGTTGAAGCTAAAATATGACATTCAAAATTTAGCAAGAATATCAAAATAATCGCCCCCTTTCCGCAATTTTCTAAGCGCCCGGGGCGGTTAATAGGGATTATATGGTACTTCTATATTGTTTTGCCTGTTCTTCGCAATGACATTGCCCAGGAATATTGTGATTACACACATAAAAATAAAAACATGTCCTGGAAAATTATCAAAGCCCATGGTGTAACATAAAATAATATCCATTGAAATCTTATATAAGAGCTTTGTTTTGAATTTTAAAAAATGAAAGTGGTTAATTCTACTGTTCAAATACAAGCTCCATGTGTAGCATCATAAAGTACACACGCTTTCACAACGTATTCACCTCTGACGTTGTGAATTCACGTGACATATTATCTATTCTTAGTAGGTCAACAAGGGGTTAGTCCTATGTAAATGTACTCACCGAGCAGAGTCAAAATCATGATACTTTAATAAGAAAACATAGAGCACAAGGTTGTTCAACAAGGATATTTTCACACAACCTTGATAAATATAATATACACATTATATTTCAATCTGGACTTTGAACAAATCTGCGCTCAATGTTTATGAAGGCTGTGAAGTGGGTACCTGTCACAAATTTCTTTCGATATTCTTCAAAACACAGCTTCACCTGTCGTCTATTGCAATTATTTAACAATTTTAAAACTTGGCTCATATACTATAGACAAAGGAGAATAATATAATGTATTTTTCAAGGTTTTTAATGAAGGTTTAAAAATTGACAAGTAACTGGGAACCACAGATGTCTTATTGAGACTTGTTCTTTTTTAAGGGATAGTAGACATTTTTGTCTTTAAGAGTTATCTCCCTTATCAGAGTATCAGTGAACCTTAAAATACATGTATATAACTAGGAGACTTATTGTTCACAGAACAATAAGAGGTCTTTCCACCTTCTTTGAATTTTAAATGTGTTTTATACCTGACTCCTAAAAATTAAATTCCATGAAAAAGAAACCAGAACTCTCTTAAAGCATAAAAAAAATGAAAATTAAAAAAAAAATCAATGACCTTGACCTTTGACCTTGAAAAAATATTTAAGGTCAAGGTCAAGGGTCTCAATGCAGTTGCCCCAATGCTTCTATGTCTTATAGTTTTCAAGTTATAAGGTTTAATAGTAAATACAAAGAACTTAAAGGGCAGTAACTCATATAAGGAGTCATCAGATCCATTTGCACTTATACAGTGAAGTAAGGCCTAAAGACCCTTAAGATATTAGTGAAGGTTTGGTGTCTCTACAGTCTACGGTTTCGGAGGAGTAGTGATAACAAGGTTTTTCGCACAAGGGGCAATAACTTTTAAAAGGGTTAATATTAGGGGACAAGTCTTAGAGTGAAATCTTTGAAACAGTTTAAGGAGTACATATTAATGATGCATACACATAAAGTATATGTTGAAAGACAAAAAAAATATAAAAAGAGCTAAATTTCTCATTTTTGGAATGACCTTGACATTTGACCTTTACATGAATTTGAAGGTCAAAGGTCAATAAAACATATGCAGTTGATCCCATGTCTCTGCGACTTCTCGTTTTGAAAATTTTTAATTATTCGTAAAATTCCAAAACTTCCAGGGGCAATAACTCATTTAAGGGGTCAACGAATACTTTCGCAATATATCAATGAAGTGTCTACTAAATTAGTCAAAGACAATAGTGAAGGTTTCATTGCTCTACGGTTCACGGTTTCAAAGGAGTAGCGATAACAAGCTTTTCATCGAAAGGGGTAATAACTCCGATAGGGGTCCAAGTTCATATACGCAGGGTGAACTGCGAAAATCTTTTACAAAGTGCATTCTTATGAAATAAAAATCTTTTCGATAAATCTTGAAACGCAAAATCACATGGCGGAAAAATAATAAAAAATAAGGAAAAGAAGAAACAGAAGGAAATCAATAGGTCTTTCCACAGAAAGGTGGAAAGACCTAATACACAGAACAATTTCAATAGGTCTTTCCACAGAAAGGTGGAAAGACCTAATTATACTCACCATTGGACTCCATATCAGGAGAGGGGTCTTCAGTATAAGATGTATGTGTGGACTTGAACTCTGCCATTATGACCAAGTTATTGCTCTAATCTAAAGCCTACAACTGAGTAAACAAATAATTGAATTGGCAATGCATTTTTCTTAACGAAAAAAAAATTAACAGAAACTGCAAATAATTGGATTTTTTTCTAAGTCTTAGGAGCATAACTTTGTCTTTTAAAAAAATGGCTTGATCATGTTGATCGTAGCCAAAACATAACTTATCCAAGATATTTATCTGATATATCTGTATAAGACAGAGAAATGTGAAGAAATAAAAGGAAACTACTTCTTTTTCCAGACAGTAAAAGATGTTAAAGGGCATAAAACTATAGGGGCTTGTCTTCCCGGTTGATAAATGTAAAAAAAGTTTTTAAAAATTTGTATCTACATTAAATACACTATAAAAGTTGCATCAATAAAGATTCTGAGCAAGAAAAATATTTTTAAAAAATTACTAGTCAAAGACCTATATACATAAACTCTCAAAGGGACGCAAGCAGCGAGATGAGCTCCAAATCGGAGAAATTGTATTTGTTTTCTTGTATTCAACAATCACATCAACATTCAGGAAAATCATCACTTGACTTTAGGGAAGAGAACTGTGGCAACAAAATAAATCAATGCCTTAGAGTCCAGAAATAGGCGCTGAAGTGGGAGGGGATATTTTTTCCAAGATGTCAGCTTGGGTCCCTTTGAAAGTTTATGTATATAGGTGTACAGTCATTTAGGGTATTCCGAATCACCCCGCATTTCGCGACACTCTGTAATTTACCTCGTCGTTGTATCTTATACAACACATGCACATATGTGACAACTAAATAGTCATTAAAAACATGGTTCATGCTTAATACATACAAAAAATTAAGAGGTAAACTTAATTAATTAAAAAAATAATTAAGTCATTCTTTAACTTGCTATCCTTCGCGAAGAAAATGACCGTGTAAACTTTGCAGAAAATTTCTAATCGATGTTGTAGCATTATTGGTGGATGAAACCTAGCATATTAGGTATTGATAGATCGGAATTTTTATGAGCTTTCATAAGCATAAATATTTTTGTTATTACATCTCAAAAATGTGTATGTTACAATCACATTTGTAGCCCCCTATTGTTTGGGGTATTTCGAATCACGTATTTGCATGACCCCAACTGAAGCAAATGCACACGCTGCATACTTGTTAAATGTCCGATATTTTTATTACATCAGTTTTCTTTAAATACAAGGGACCTAGCTATGAATGTTATGAAATGGAAAATTAAGCTGTGAAGAGTTAATGAGTAACTGTTTACAATGGTATTCACTTGACCAGTGTTGATCCTTTCATCATACATTATACAATTATGGATTTTTTTGGTGTTGAATATGGTTTGTTATTCACCAGAAAAATATTCATATTGACTGAGGCGAAGACATTGAAGGCTATATGACGACACCATTTTCATTTGCAATCTGCCATTCTTGAAAATAAAAAAATCTCCAGATTACTGTTTGTAAACTCTGTGTTTTCTATTCCAAGTTTTTGCTATGTGTAAGAAGACCAAATGTTAAGAAATAATCCTGAAATAGGTTTGAATAATTGTTTTCCTGCTCAGATACTTAGCTCGCTGCGGCCATTGCAACCATTGTTTACAAAGTTGCTTGATGTTTTGATTGCGACGTCACAATGCCGTTGCACGCGCATTGACCCTCCAGTGAATATGACCTAAAATCCTGTGAATATGTAGTTTTATGAACTGTGTGCATAGATTATATAGGGACTATAAATAGACTAAATAATAAATGTAAATATGGACTTGCACGCATATACATGTACTCATATATTTACACTGTGCACACATGCAGTGATTTATGTCATATTTAACAAGAGGCCCAGGGGCCACAGCGCTCACCTGAGCACATCAGGCTTGAATTTAACACCCCCCCCCCCCCCCCCCCCCCCCCTACCCCCGGCATTCATCATTTGAACAAACTAGAATCTACACTATCTGAGGATGATTCCATACAAATAACACTAATTATAGCTTTGAAATGCTTGAAAAGCAGATTTTTAAAGGTTTCCCGATATGTCCCTTTGTAAAACTTGGTTGGGCCATCTTGGCCCCACCCTATAGCCCCAGGGGTCATCATTTGAACAAACATGAATCTACACTACCTGAGAATGATTCCACTAAATTTCATCTTTCCTGGCCCAGTGGTTCTGGAGAAGAAGATTTTTTAAGATATTTTCCTATATATTCCTATGTAAAACTTGGGTCGGCCATTTTGGCCCCACCCTAGCCCTTGGGGTCATCATTTGAACAAACTTGAATCTACACTACCTGAGGATGATTCCACATGATTTTTATTTTTCCTGGCCTAGTGGTTCCGGAGAAGAAGATTTTTAAAGATTTTTTCTATATATTCCTATGTAAAACTTGGGTCAGCCATTTTGGCCCCACACTTGCCCTGGGGGTCATCATTTGTACACATTTGAATCTATACTACCTGAGGATGATTCCACATGAGTTTCATCTTTTTTGGCCCAGTGGTTCTGGAGAAGAAGATTTTTAAAGATTTTTCCTATATATTCCTATGTAAAACTTGGGTCGGCCATTTTGGCCCCACCCTTGCCCCGGGCATTTTGATTTGAACAAATTTGAATCTACACTATCTGAGGATGATTCCACTTAAGTTTCACCTTTCCTGGCCCAGTGGTTCTTGAGAAAAACATTTTTTAAAAATGCCATAAATTTTTCACAAATTCATAATAATCTCCCCTTGGAAGGGGGCATGGCCCTTCATTTGAACAAACTTGTTTCCCCTTCATCCATAGATACTTTGTGTCAAGTTAGGTTGAAATTGGCCAAGTGGTTCTTGAGAAGAAGATGAAAATGTGCAAAGTTTACGACGGCAACGCCAACCACGACGACAGACAACGGACAAATTTTGATCAGAAAAGCTTACTTGAGCCTTCGGCTCAGGTTAGCTAATAATTGTTATACACATATCAAAACAAGAGCTAGTTTTTATTCCTTTTTTATTCCTTTAACCCCCGCACAAGTCACAATATAAAAGCGTGGGGTTAGAGTCAGAGGAATCTCGGATTACAATTATAATGATGTTAAACAACCATTTTCAACCCATTTACCCAGTGATTTGAAATACCCAGAAGTGATTTGCAACACACTAAAATCCTTACCTCACCTGTCCTCTTCGTGTCCGCTGGCACATAAGGCCCCAACACACTAAAAAGGTGATGTAAAAATAAATCCTGTCAAATTCGCTGTTTCGAAGATAGACTCGTTCTAAAAAGTAGGTCTGATTTTTTTTTTCACTAAATTGTCTTTCCTTTGATACAAAACAACCATGTGAACAGGTGAAAAGATCTGCAGTCAAAATGTAAAAAGGTGATTAAGAATACCCTAAATGACTGTAGTACTTTTTTCAAAACATTATTAAATATTTTTTATCGCCTGATCATGTCAGAATCTTTATAAAAGCAACTTTTAGTGTGTATTTAATGTAGATACAATTAAAAAAAAAATATTTTACATTTAATGATTTATCAACCCGGAACTGACGGAAGACAAGCCCCTACGGCCAAAACCTCCAAGGAAACACAAATAGAATATTTTGTACTCGCGCTCTGACAGGTTTCAATTGTAAAATTATTTGTCCTACCTAGAAATATTCAGGTTTTCACAAGGACTGATGGAATACTCAAAATAAACAGAGATCTACATATTCAAATTTGCACGTGCACCGATCTGGTTTTGTATATAAATAGTCAAAATAACGATCCCGATCATAATGTTGGCAGGTGGTAAAACTAGTCGTCTCAACTCCCGACAGTCTAGGATTTCGCTTTTTTGTTGATATCTTCACAACCTTAGACCTAAAACTTAAGGTCTATGTTACAACTAATGAACAGAATTCATCTTTCTAAGCTTAAGCTCATTTTCTAGGTTGCTGTAAATTTCCAAATGCATAAAAATGTTTGATCAAAATTATTTTCAATTTGTTGAATTAGCATTCCATATTATGGAATTCCACATACGACAGGTAACAGCTTGATGACAACTTCCACAAAAGGAACAAACATTTGAATAACGTTTCAAATTCATATTGATAATTATGCACGTTAAAAAAAAAAAGGAGGGAGGGAGGGGCACGGATCCTGATTTTTTTTTTTTCAGAATTGGCTGATCACAAAAAAAAATCAAATCCGGAAATTTCTTGGTAAGGAAAAAAACAAAACAAAAATGTAAACTCAGCTCCTTTTCTAAACGTGTTAACCTAGTGCTATGAATTTAACAATTTTGAAAAAGGATTCAATGCTAATTACAAGCATACCTACAGTTTGACTGTTTGATGCCCGGGAGGAAGGAAGAAGAATTTTAGTGGTTTTGGTCCCATCCCTAAGGCACCAAGGGGGAAGGGACTATGAAATTCACTCTTTCTGTTTTCCTTTACCCAAGTCAAAATTGGTTGAGAAAAGAAGCTGAAAATGTTCAAATGTTAACACACGACGGATGATGACGGACGAAAACGGATATAGCAAAAAGTCGACTAAGTGACTCAAGTGACCTACGAATGTACCATTTTGTACCAAGTTTGAAGTTTTTTTTTATGCAAATCAAAACTCACTATCGGGAAATTATTTTCCTTCCCCTTTTCACGGAAACCCAATAAAAATTTTTAAAAAGTTAAAATTTCATCGGACATTTCAATAAAACTTATATTCGTGCCAAATGTCATCAAAACCTCCTTGTTATTTTTTGTGTCAAAAACCATTCTGAATGTACTCACAAGTCCACTGAAGTTGACATAAAAATATGGTCCAGTTTCTAATTAATTCTATCTATGTTATTGTTAGAGACATGAGGTCTTCCAACAATCTAATGGAAATCCCATTGGTACCAATTGTGCCCATAATTAGCAAACCTTATATTTTATTATTATTAAAGCAGAATTTATTATTATTAAAGCAGAATTTGTGCAAAATCTTATGCTTCAAAAGAAGAGAACACTTGCTGTGGCCTTCAACTTGACATTTAGATACGAGGGTTGTCCGTCAAGTTCGTGGACAAGCTAAAAATAAAATAAAAGGTGTGTCATTAATATTTATTATTATACTTTCATGTAAATTACTTGAATCTGATTCGTCGAGAAACATTTGATAAAAAACACTACTACCCGTTGAGTAATGAAGCCACGCCCTCCTGCGTAGCAACAGTCAACATTGCTTGACGACGGGTAGTATTCCAAAAAATAGCCACTGCGCGGAATTTCAGGGCGCGCACGGTTCACTGTAATATGTATTTTTATAAAACATTCAGTATAATATAATAAATAATGCATGTAGTTGAGTGTAATTTTGAAAATTTTCACCCCGAGAAAACCATTGTCAATGCATTGGTCTCTGTAGAATACAATATTTATAAATTGGCATTTTTCTAAGCCTTTACTAAATGTGAATTTAAAAAATGTAAAAAAAAAAATTGTTCAATTTCAAATGTTTAATTACAATTATGGCTTCATAATTAGACTTGGAGCACCGCAAATTTTAATTAAAAAAAATTTTCACTCTATAAATTTAATTTGTATTTTATAAAATTCTGGGGAAATCTGAAAGAATTTTATATCAAGAGGTTGCAAAATTTGAACGTTCCAAGTTTCAAATCGGCTGAGCAATCAAAGTAAGAACATGTTAAAACAGAATTGTTCCAAAAAGAGACGTTTTCGGAATAGGTGGAGCAGTGATGAGCTGTGATGAAATTCTTCGTAGACATCGGAAAAAAACACCTACAGAGACCAATGCATTCTGTAAATAATCGGGAAAGGTCCGCGTAACACTTAACAATTCAAATTTTTAAAATGATTCTCAGTTTTAAAATGTTAACATATTAGTTCAAATATCTAAATTTCAACAAACTCAAACTGATTTGGTATTTTGAAATTTAATATTTCAGTTCAAAAATCTAACTTTCAAATTTCTAAAAAGGTATTAGAATTGTAATATTTTAGATTTTTACTTTAAATATTCAAAATTCAAATTTCCATAAACGATTTTGGTATTTTAAACGTTTGACTTTTTATTCTACCGTTTGTTTAGAAAGTTGACGCTTAACAATCTAAAACTCGATAACATTTTCGTCTTTTGACTATTTAAAATTTACTTCAAACTTCCAACTTTCAAACGTTTTAGATTCTTAGAAATTTAGAATTTTGATTCAAAAACTCATCCTTTAAATAACCAAAACACTTTTGTACATTTTGAGTTTTTAAAAGTCCAAAATATCAAATTCCATACCTGGTTTAAATTTTGGATATTTAAAGTAAAATTCTAAAAACTCAAAGTGTTTAAGATTTATTAGAATTTAGAACATTTGACTAAACATTCTAAAAATATAAAACGTTTCAAAGTTGGATTTTAGAAGTTTGAAGCTAATTTCAATTAACCAAAAGACTAAAAATATTACCAAATTTTAGATTGTTATGTGTAAACTTTCTGAACAAACGGTAGACTAAAAACTCAATCGTTTAAATTCCAAAAATCATTTTCGGAAATTTGAATTTTGAACATTTAAGGTAAAAATCTAAACTATTAAAATTCTAAAACCTGTTTGGAAATTTGAACTTTTAGATTTTTAATCAAATTTCAATATACGAAATCAGTTTGAGTTTTTAAAATTTAGAAATTTGAACTAATATATTAACATTCTAAAACCCCAAATCATTTTAGAAATTTGAATTGTTAAATGTTACACGGACCGGGAAAACATAGTAAAAGAAGTCGTTCACTAGTTTTAAGTGACATATAACCATCATTCCGAGATTGCAGTGCTGTAAAAAATGAATTTCGTAACGTGATCATAACTTCGCTGTATTTCCGTAAATAAAATTGTCTTTGCACGGACAGTGGTTGGATGCTTGCAGGATATGAGACAGTTAAATATTATTTTACGAATGAAACCTGAACATTTTGTGCATATTTTAATGACTGGTCAAAACGACATAAGAAATTTATTGAGTTAAACGCTAACTTTGTTGAAAAAAGTTATATGTGCCTGTATTTAGCTTTTGACGTCGGGTAACGTACGTCAAGAATTTTCGTTTTAGTGCTCCGGGTATGATTGTGTGTCTTGTATCTAATAAAAATATAACAATTTGTGCTTAGTTTTTGTTGAAAACTTGCATTTATAAAATGAAATATGAATTAAATGAAAATAATAGTTTCCTATATTTTGTCAATGTTTGTTAGTAATTATCAATGTTGTCCACGAACTTTTCGGACAACCCTCGTAAATCGACGACGTAATGTCAATTAAAAATGGTTATTTCAATTTTATATCGATGCGCTATATATCATGGTGAGCTTGAGATAAAAGAAACCACAGAGTGTGACACCGTAACTTTGTTTCATATTTGAATAGTTAACTTGAAAAAGACATTAATGTTAATCTAACAACCAAGCTCTATGATAAACGTGATGACTTTAACTTCCCCTTACTTTAAAAATATGCAGCAATATACCCCCATCGCCTGCTTAATTTGATTTTCAAGAGCATGCTCTACGTATGCATGATCAATTCCTTAAACAAAGTAAAGTATTGACAAACAAGTCGATAAAACAAGAATATAGGCATTTTCCGTTTAAAGACATCATTTTCTAGTCTTGTCAGCAAATACAATTTATCATCTAAGGAATTGCTGACGGACTTTTTCATACAATTCTTTTTTGCTCTTGAATTGACGACGGATTTTCCCGTTATTTCCCGATCATGACAAGGAACACATGGCGGGTGTGACCGGTCGGCAGCGGATGCTTACTTCTAAGAGGCACCTGATCCCACCTATGATGTTTTGGAGATTCGTGTTTCCTCTGTTCCAATTTTGGATTTTTTTTATTGACTTTTGATCTTCAATACAGTTCGTTATCTTCATATGTTGCATTTCAATTGTGCTATTTAAACAAAAGTTTCTCCAAATATATCACACATAAATGAAGTTTTCCTCTTCATATATTTTTTATTAAGTCTCTTTTCATTCTTTGAATTCTTATATTATGATTTATCCTTTCACAATCATCATATTTATATATTTTAACATTCTTAACTTCCGAACCACATTTCCTTACACCCTTCTCCTTACACAAACAATTTAAACACAACAGCATTCATGTACATGTAATCTCTATACATTGCACATCCAATAGTCATTTGTTAATGAACATATTTATTTGATCATCCTTTATTGTCGAACAAAAGTTTATATCAAACGTCATTATGTGTTTTCATCTTCCTTTTATTTAAAGACCCTCTTTCTTCACGCTTTACTTCGTTACGCTATTCACGTTGCCACTGACACATATTTTAATGTATTTAAACTAATCATCTACCAACACGCCTTCTCACACACAAGAGGTGTCTCTCAAAATCTCCTGATTGCTTGCGAATATCCTTTCACAAAGATCACATTTAAATCGTCTTTCACCAATACGTATCTTGATTTGTCTCCATAAAAACTTAAGAAAGCCTAAATGATTTCCCGCACATTACGCAATGTAAAGTTTAATTCCCTGTAAGAATCTTCTTTAACACTCTAATGAAACCTTTACCACAAACATCAAATTTGTGAGGTGTCTCATCATTTTGCTTCGATCACACCATCACATAAGTTTCCACAAGTATTCCGAAATGAGCTTTCAAAACGGTTATATCTTTATGTTTATGGTTCCCTTTGGCTTGATTTTCCATAAATAATTAAATATCACTTTTGTCAGGGTTTTCATTGGAATGCGCCACCATATGTTTCTGTAAGTTACTTGAAATACTAGTTGTGAATAATTTTTCCACTTATTTCACAATACTAGGGGTTTTTCGTCTGTATGCGTCTTAATGTGTGCCTTACAGAGATATAATCGATTAAATGCCTTCCCACACACATAACATTTATAAGGTTTATCACCTGTATGTATCATCAGGTGCCTAGTTAAATCCGAATTTTTTACAAAACTTTCTTTTACAGAATTTACATTTATAAGGTTTATCTCCAGTGTGTGTCGTAATGTGTCTTTTTAAATCCGTTACATACTTGAATGTCTTCTCACATAGTTCACATCTATAAGGTTCATCAGCACGAGACGTAAGTAAAGTTAGCTACTAGTAACTGGCTACGAGAAGTAAGTAAAGTTGGGTACTAGTAACTGGCTAATAGTAGCTAGCTACGACAAGTAAGTAAAGTTAGCTACTAGTAACTGGCTACTGGTAAATGACTTGAACCTTCTAGCACCTTTTGTGTAAAAATATGCTAATTTGGGAGACAAATGTTGATATTCTTGAAGTAGCTGGATTTTTACATCACTGATATCAACTGATATTGCTGATAAAAACAATCTCATAGATTTTCCACATGATCTGGCACTAAAGTTACCAAGACATCGTTAGTAATAAATTCAGCTACTAGTACCTTTCGTTTAAATTATGCTATTTTCAGAGACAAATGTTAATATTCTTGAAGCAGCTGGATTTTTCCACCGCTGATATCAACTGATATTGATGATAAAAAAAATTGTGAGCTTTTGGACATGATCTGGCACTGAAGTTATCAAGATATCTGTTGTAAAAAACTCAGCTACTGGTACCTTTTTTTGTAAAAGAACCACGTACTCTAACTCTTGATTCCCGCCTACATTTTGCACCCTTTAAATTCAATTTTAATGGCAATTTGGCCATTAAATCTTGGTTTAGTACAAAGAACAGATCTATGGTAATTGATTAATCATTTTAATTCCAGCTCTAGATAGTAAATGATCATTAATTTCAGCTCTCAAAAAAGGGGGGTAGACGATATTTTCTATAGTGAAATCGAACTTTCAAGAATCACTTTATTTTGAAATAGTCTTAAATATGATTAAATGTATTTCATATCTTTTCTTATGCTGAACACAAATAAATAAAACATATATAAATTATTAAAATACAATTATTTAGTTGTAATTAGCTTTAGAATTGGTGAAAAATCAACATTTTTTTCGTTTTTTGTCTATAAACATATGTTCCCCCCCGTGAAACACAAAAAGCTTTGGCATAAATTTGTAAAATGACAGTCTATATTACCTGTAAAAAGGAATTTTTGTTTCATGGGGGGGAAAGATGTTTTAAAATATTTTCAGTTTTCCATTGATTTCTATAGTGAAATACTCAAGTTTTACCATAATTATAGAGGTATCTTTCTTTGGTATCCCAAAAAAGAAACGTTTTATGAAAATTCATATAAATATCTTTAAAAATTCTGAAAATCATTCAAATATGTAAACTTTTGAAAATTGACTTAGAGCTAGGCGGGAGAACAATACTATCGTTCGTGGTTCTTACGCTATTTTGGGAGACTTATCTTCATATTCTTGAAGTAGCTGGATTTTTACATCGCTGATATCAACTGATATTGCTGATAAAAGCAACCTCCTAGTTTTTCCACATGAACTGGTGCTGATGTCACCAAGATATCGTTAGTAATAAACTCAGCTACTAGTACCTTTTGTTTAAAATTGTGCTATTTTGGGATACAGATGTTGATATTATTGAAGTAGCTGTATTTTTACATCACTTATATCACTTATATCAACTGATATTGCTGATAAAAACAATTTCGTAGTCATTCCAGATGATCTGGCACTAAAGTTACCAAGGCATCGTTAGTAATAAACTCAGCTACTAGTACCTTTCGTTTAAAATTATGCTATTTTGGGAGATAAATCTTGATATTCTTGAAGTAGCTGGATTTTTACATCGCTGATATCCTTGTAAATTCTTATATTCTTGATAAAAGCAATACCTGAGCTTTTCCACATGATCTGGCACTAAAGTTACCAAGATATCGTTAGTAATAAACGCAGCTACTAATATCTTTTGTTTAAGATTGCTATTTTGGGAGAAAAATCTTGATATTCTTGAAGTAGCAGGATTTTTACACTGCTGATAGCCTCTGATATTGTTGATAAAAACAATCTCTGAGCTTTTCCACATGATCTTGCACTTAAGTTACCAAAATTTTTGCAGTTATATCTTTTGCTACTAGTGCCTTTTGTGAAATATATTTTTTGTCGACATCTTTCCAGTAGCTGGGTATTTAAAGAAGAGATATCTACTGACACGGCTAATCAGAAATTTCTCTTCACATAACACATTACCGACGATTTACGTTTACGACTTACGTTTATCTTTTGATATCTTTACAGATACTAATATATTTTTTGAGGCATTGATTCTTACTAAGATGACACTTTACTATCGCATAAGCTCTTCCGAGGAAAAAAATGAGTTAAACACTTATTTAAAAGGAGTGGGGTCAAGGTCAAAAGAAAGTTCAATGTCAAAAGAAAAGTCAAGAATAGTTCTCATCAGTATGCATCAACATGCGAAATTTGATATTAAACACCATTTTGAGATTATCTCCCTTGTTGCACTCTAACGTTGAGGAGGGGAATTTCGTTGCCACGTAAAAAGACAAGTGGGACAGATATTTATATATTGGATACATTGCATCATCGGTATACTGTAGTTTATATATATAATTATCGTCACTTCATGATTGCCAGGATGCACTCTACAACTCGAGAATAACCAAATTAAATAAAGACATCATTTTCAAAGCATTAAATCGTAGCAAAAAAGAAAATATCAATGGATGTGACAATTTAAACCTTGTAAGAGAAGCAACTTGCAATGTAAGCTCTTGCAATTATGCACAAATTTTCTTCTATATATGTTTTAACAACATATTTTTAGTTTTTAAGGTATAAAGAAATATATGTCAAATTTTTTGCTGTTTTCCGCGTTCTAACTTTTGACCTCTCTCTAGCGCCATTTTAAATGCAAAAATCAAAAATCGATGTGCACAACTTCAATGCTTCCTGTTTTCAATTTCAAAAGGTTTTGTGCTCCAGTAATTACCTTTTCTGAGCCTTTGTCTGGAATACAAAGGTATGAAAAATTCAATAAAAGAGGAATAACTCTTAAAAAGAAGGTTATTTATTTCTCAGTTGTGTAACAATATTCGAAAGGGGCTTGAGGAAGTCTAAAAGCTCTGAAAATTTGAACAAAATCCGTTCAGAAATGAGAAAGATATGAAGCTTCAAAGTTGGCGTCTAGGAAAAAAAAAGAATTATAAGAATAATCTTAATCAGAATCAGTAGAAGGTCTTCCGTTGGGAATGGAAGACCTTAATTAAGTTTACGATATAAATGTCGACTTCTTTGAAGTATCTTGGTTCTTCCACATTTGATATCTACTTATATTTCAGAAGTTAATATCCCATTAGCTTCTCTGTATGATATATATATATCTATATGGATATTTTACTTGAAAAAGGCGTTAATGGTAATCCAACAATCAAGCTCTACCTTCATCACTCTGCATACGAGGTTTATATCTCTTAGTTGATTCGATACGCATGCTCTTCTTATAAACTATTTCTAAGTTTTATGTCGATTCAATGACCTTGTCAGTAAATACAATTAATCACTTAGTCAAATGCTAAATGACGTTTTTTCGTACTTATTGTTAGATCATTATTTTCATACTTAATTATCGACTTTTTTGTCAGTTATTTCTTAATCAAGACTAGAGTTTCTGAACGCTTGTTGCGTTGAAAGCGGCAATGGAAGGTTAAAATAATAAATCTGACATCAATGTAGCAGCTAAGCTACTGATATCAAATTTCTGCCAGCAAGAAAATTAGGTGTGATTAATGTTACTTGTCTGATTGAACAGTGATGGAACTCTTACAGCTAGTACCCAGATAGCAGGATGTCATTGGACCTTTGTTGGGCCAACAACGCTCCTTATGTTGGGCCACTGTTTGAATTTAACATTGGGCCATCGGTAATTTGCTCATCGGCCCTTAATCAAACCAACTTGTTGGCTTATTGTTGGGCCAATGTAACAGTTAATATCGGGCCACAGTTGGGCCAATGTATTATTTCAATATTGGGCAAACGTCATTTTTGTACAATTGGGCCATTGTAAGCAAATAATGTTGGGCCAACGGTAATTTGCTCATCGGCCCTTAATCAAACCAACTTATTGGCTTATTGTTGGGCCAATGTAACAGTTAATATTAGGCCACTGTTGGGCCAATGTATTTTTTCAATGTTGGGCAAACGTCATTTTTGTACAGTTGGGCCATTGTTAGCAATTAATGTTGGGCCATCGGTATTTTGCTCATCGGTCCTTAATCAAACCAACTTGTTGGCTTATTGTTGGACCAATGAACAGATATCATTGAGCCATTGTTGGGCAACTTATTCTTTCAATATTATAGGAAAAAAATCATTTGTGGGCCAACGTTGGTTTGTATCTTATTGGCTCTCCATCATGACAACTCATTTGCTCTTCACTGGTTGGCCATTTGTCCCCAAAATTGACAAACAAATATATACAATAAGGTTATATTAGTTTTGTAGAACAGTTTAATGGTAAAAGCCCTTTAATACTATCTATATATGCTAGATTAATAGTTTAATACATATTCTCAATATTCTCTTAGAATTACCATCAACAAGTATTGCATTGTAAGTAGCTCTACATTAATTAAAAAACTGAGGAAAAAGAATTCAAAATATAAAATTAAATTATAACATACTATAATTTTATTGCTCAGTGCATGAAGAAAACATTAATAAAGAATTAAAAGTTGATGCTCACTTCAAGCGATACATCTAGGGTTACATGACTGTATACTCCCTCTCTGATGAAAATTATGCACAAGTTCAGTAAATTACAGGTATCAATAAGCACGTCTAACAAATAAACAAAGCCCTCCTGTTCTTAAAATAATACTAAAATGAATCCCGTTATTTTGTTTACTTACACAAAAAATGTTTCTGGCATCTGCATCGTGTTTATAACCGACAAACAGACACAAAAAGGGTAGAACTACAGGTATGTCACACTATATCACAGAAAAAAGTTAGGCACTGCCACTTTCCATCTGATCCCTTTCCTAAGTCTCCATTTCCTCTTCTCGAGTCTCCTCCCCCTTCTTTTCTTCTCTGTCCGTTTCTTCCTCCCTCATCCCTGTCCTTGGCATACCTTAGCCATTCTTTGATTGTGTTCTCCATGTCTTTTTAGAATCTCCAGTGGCACTAAAATTGTATTATTTGGTACATAATACATTTGTTACTTTTCTCAGTAAAGAGTAAACATACGATTAAATTTACAAGTATATCACTATATGTTTAAGCTGTCAATGAACGAATAATTGTCTTTTTTGTTTCATAGTGTGATTAAGTGATTAGTTTGCGTGATGAAGGCATTTATGCATAATATTTATACGCTTGATAATCATCATCAAAACAATTTTGATTCAATGTTGCCCCATATAAAATACATGTATTGAAAATTTGTCGTTACACTGAACAAATTTTAAATGAAAGAACACAATTTATTTTCAGTACTGAGTAAATTTTGTTTTAACTTCAGCAAATTCAACATTTTCAAAATGTTTGATCATGTTCTCGACGTTAAGTGTATATAAGTAAATTAAGTGGTAGACTCCGGAAATGTATTCTACTAGACACAAATTTCAATTTAAATAAGGAGCAAATTATTAATTGTTTTAACTGTATCAAAACACATTTTTATACTTTCATTTATTTTTCTTGTATATAAACAAAAAATTTAATCACTGATAATTTATTTTGTTTCGATAAATTATTAGAATTTTAAATTTATTTTAGCTAGCTTGATTTTTCAAGTAGGATTGGTTGTAGACTTATTTCTATTGTAGAGACGATCAGATTTGTTAATATACAGATTTGTAACAATTAAATGTTTAGTATACACATTGGCCCAATGGTGGTCCAATATATCGGGCCAACATTGGGCCAAGAAGCAAAACGACACTGGGCTAACGTCATTTGCCAACATCGGCCCAATGTTCTTGTTGACGTTTCGCCAACAATGTCGCATTCATTGGACCAATGTTGGCGCGACGTTGGGCCAATATCTGTAGAAATAACACTCGCCAACATTGGGTCGATGAGCAAAATAAATTGGGTCAATGCCATTTGCCAACACTGGCCCGATGCAACCGATTACATTGGCCCAACGTTGGCCCAATGTTAGCATGCTATATGTACAGTGTTGACCCTACAGCACTTGCCCGTGTCTGATTTACACAGATTTGTACATGATATCATTTAAAAACTAAACGTTAATTCAGCTGTGCCGAGGCAAACATATAATTAATACTTACAAAATGAGTGCAGATATGCAAGGTATCAGTCTCATTCCGCTCGTGTCAGATTAAAAATGGCGCGGATAGTACAAGTAGCCCGGTTGTTGTCTACCCATGATGCTCAGTCTGATTCATGGTATAGTGGGCCAACGTAGGGCCGATGCCAATCCCCAAACAAATATTTTCTCTGATGATAATAGTTTGATTTAAAAATGCCAACAGTAAGCCCAACATTAGCGCACTATTATACATAACCAGCTATTCCATGTTGGGCCATTGTTGGCCCAATCAAGGTAACCCAACATAGATAATAGAACCATAATGTAAGATTTGGCCAACGGTGTTCGGCTATCTGAGTTATTACAAATAAATAAGCATATACACAATTCAAAAAATAGAATAAAACACTCTTTGGTGCTTGATCACTTAAGTGCAAAGTTAAAATGTTGAAAATATCATATCTAAACAAAAGCAGTCATCCAATGATAAGCATGGACATAGAAAGTCCTCTTAATTATTTCAGAATGTACCAACGTTGTCCCAACGTAAAGCTCAGTAGCTAATTATAAAATTGACACCATCAATTAGTTGGCAGTATAATAATTGGGCCAACGTTGGCCCAATTTAAATATCCCATCTTTGAAGACCTAAACAAAATAACACTTGCGTGTATTACAAACATTGGGCCAACGTTGGGCCAACATACTACTACCAACTTGATAGGACACGTTCTTTAAGGGTGCATTACAAACAATGGGCCAACGTTGGGCCAACATACTACTACCAACTTGATAGGGGCACGTTCTTCAAGGGTGTATTACAAACAATGGGCCAACGTTGGGCCAACATAATACTACCAACTTGATAGGACACGTTCTTCAAGGGTGTATTACAAACAATGGGCCAACGTTGGGCCAACATAATACTACCAACTTGATAAGGCACTTTCTTTAAGGATGTATTTCAAACATGGTGCCAACGTTGGGCCAACATACTACTACAAACTTGATAAGGCACTTTCTTTAAGGGTGTATTACAAACAATGGGCCAACGTTGGGCCAACATACTACTACCAACTTGTAAATACACTTTCTTTAAGGGTGTATTATAAACATTGGTCCAACGTTGGGCCAACGCCATGACCCACCCTTCTTTGGAAACTAAAGTGAATGGAAGTTGCTTACGTTGTACCAACGATGGGCCAACATAGGAATTCCGTAATGGTCGAGAAGGTTGACTTGGTAACATTGGTCCAAAGGTGGCCCAACGTTGTTCCCCCAACGCCAACCATACAACCTTTAACAAATGTTGGCCCAACATAGTCATGCTATCTGGGTATAGACAAAACAAGTTTGAAATTAAGACCTTTTTTGTTCAACATTCAAATAGTATATATTTATTTTACTTATCAGAGATGTAAAAATCCAGCTACCTCAAAAATATCAAAATTTGTATAAAAAATAGCACAATTTTACACGAAAGGTACTACTAGCTGAGTATATTACTAACAATATCTTGGTAACTTTAGCGCCTGAGCATGTGGAAAAGCTCAGAAATTGTTTTTATCAGCAATATCAGTTGATATCAGTGATGTAAAAATCCATCTTCTTCAAGAATATCAAGATAAGCCTCCAAGAATAGTATAGTTTTACAAAAAAAGGTACTAGTAGCTGAGTTTATTCCTACAGATATCTTGGTAACTTTAGTGCCAGATCATGTGGAAAAGCACAGAAATTGTTTTTATCAACAATATCAGTGGATATCAGTGATGTAAAAATCCAGCTACTTCAAGAATATCAACATTTGTATCCCAAGTTTGTACAATTTTAAACGAAAGGTACTACTAGCTAAATTTATTACTTACGATATCTTGGTATCCTCGGTGCAAGAACATGTGAAAATGCTAAGATATTATTTTTATCAGCAATATCAGTTGAAATCATTGATGTTAAAATCCTGCTACTTCAAGAATATCAAGATTTCTCTCCCAAAATAGCATAATTTTAAACCAAAGGTACCAGTAGCTGAGTTTATTAATAACGATTCCTTGGTAACTTTAATGTCAGATAAAGTGGAAAAGCTCAGATATTGTTTTTATCAACAATAGCAGTGGATATCAGCAGTGTCAAAATCCAGCTACATCAAGAATATCAAGATTTGTATCCCAAGTTTGCATAATATTACACAAAATGTACTAGTAGCTGAGTTTATTACTACAGATATCTTTGTAACTTAAGTGCCAGATCATGTGGGAAAGCTCAGATATTGTTTTCATCAACAATATAAGTTGATATCAGCGGTGTAAAAATCCAGCTACTTCAAGATTATCAACATTTGTATCCCCAAATAGCATAATTTTAAACGAAAGGTACTAGTAGCTGAGTTTATAACTAACGATACCTTGGTAACTTTAGTGCCAGATCATAGAGATCTGCAATAACTACGAAATTGTTTTTATCAGCAATATCAGTTGATATCAGTGATATAAAAATCCAGGTACTTGAATAATATCAACATTTGTATCCAAGATTTGCAGTTTTAAACAAAAGGTAGTAGTAGCTGAGTTTATTACTAACGATATTTTAGTAACTTTAGTGCCAGATCATGTGGAAAAGCTCAGAAATTGTTTTATCAGCAATATTAGTTAATATCAGCGGTTTTAAAAACATATTACTTTAAGAATATCAACATTTGCCTCCCAAAATAGCATTTTTAAACAAAAGGTACTAGTAGTTGAGTTTATTACTTACGATATCTTGGTAATTTTAGTGCCAGTACATGTGGAAAAGCTCAGAGATAGTTTTTATCAACAATATCAGTGTATATCAGTGATGTAAAAATCCTGCTACTTCAAGAATATCAAGATTTGTCTCCCAAAATAGCATACATTTACACGAAAGGTACTAGTAGCTGAGTTTATTACTAACGATATCTTGGTCACTTTAATGCCAGATTATGTGGAAAAGCTCAGAAATTGTTTTTATCAGTAATATTAGTTGATATCAGCGGTATAAAAATCATGTTACTTCAAGAATATCAATATTTGTCTCCTAATATAGCAGAATTTTAAGCAAAAGGTACTAGTAGTTGGGTTTATTACTAACGATATCTTGGTAACTTTAGTGCCAGTACATGTGCAAATTCTTAGAGATTGTTTTTATCAACAATATCAGTGGATATCAGTAATGTAAAAATCCAGCTACTTCAAGTATATTAACATTTGTCTTCCAAAATAGCATAATTTTAAACGAAAGGTAATACTGTATACAGGGAAATTTTCGCACCCGTTTTATTTTCGCCCCTTTCGCCCTACCCTTATTTGGGCGAATTTAAAACGGGGCGAAATGAAATACATTACAATTTCTTTAATAAAATTATGATTGGGCGAAAAAAAACGGGGCAAAATTGTTTGCATTTGTGAAAGGGCGAAAATTAAACGGGGCGAAAATAACCCTGTATACAGTAGTAGCTGAATTTATTACTTATGATATCTTGGTAACTTTAGTGCAAGAACATGTGGAAATGCTCAGAAATTGTTTTAATCAGCAATATCAGTTGATATCAGTGATGTAAAAATCATGCTACTTCCAGAATATTAAGATTTGTCTCCCAAAATAGCACAATTTTAAACCAAAGGTACTAGTAGTACTAGTAGTAACTTCACTTACTTCTCGTAGCCAGCTACTAGTAGCCAACTTTACCCACTTGTCGTAATCAGCTACTAGTAGCCAGTTACTAGTAGCTTACTTTACATATCTTCAAATTTTATGCATGCCACACAGTAAAAGTTTTGCCGACACAGTAAGATCTGTGATAATTAGAAAATCTAAACACACAATTTCTCTAAAACTGAAGCTTTAACAAAACAATTTTACCGTCTTTCAATTCTGAAAATTAGGGTACTTAATTATGTTAATTACTAGGGCTTCACCTTGCATAATCAATTATCTCCTAGACACTCGGCGGACTTTACGCATGAAGAAACACTAACAAATAATTTGTTTTCACACTTCCATGTTACGGTTAATTGGAAGTTGCAATAAAATACATTGTATTATTTTTAAAAACTATTTAAATATGTCTTTTTTATAGAGCTAGAATTATGTTAGCCCTGTAAGTCAAACATAACATCGTACGAAAGTCATTTAATTGATGTAAATAAACTGCTGAAAATTTTCAACATGTTCAAGGAACTTTTAAAATTTTTTTTACTGTTCTAAAGTTTCTTTTTTTAAATGCGGTAGCTTGATAAAGAAAACTGATAAATAATCACGGCCAATCTCCTATCAAAAATGTTAAGTAATTGACTGTATCGGTCAGAATTTCCTCTGCATTCAGAACGTGATTTTACTTTTATCAATATGTACGACCATATCATTTATATAACGAATAAACGAATTTTAAATAAGTGTGTGCAAGTATTCTTTTGTACTTATAATAAATAGTGATTCAGTTGCGAATTTGATCGCGAAAATACCGCAAAAGTTTAACGTTTCGCGTAAACTCTGCAACACAGTAAGATTTCAAATGATGGAGAACCCTGCATGTCTAATGATGTTTCTTTCTAATTCCATTGTCTGATGCTCATTAGTCTTATAGTTGGTTGACTTTTCAGCCTCACTTTGAATCTTTGAATTGGATGACCAGACTTCTTTTTCCCTTTTTAAATTAAGCAAAAATTGTTTTAAGTACTATGTCAAGCTACGTTTAAGTTCTGTAATTGGATGAATGCCTCCCTACACACATCACATTTACGAGGGTGATTCAAAAAATACGTAGACAATGCTTCCCATCGTCATATGATTATTACAAGATTATAGATCAACACATTTTCGTAAACATAAACATTTATTTTGTCGAAGTGTGAAGTTTCATTCCATTTGATTAAACAGAACTCACGTCAGCCAAAATTAAAAGCAACATGTTTTGTTACCACGTTGCACCGTTAACCAATATTGTAACGTCAAAAACAACGCTGAGAAAGTTTGTCAAAAGTATACACATTTTGTTATTTCA
Organism: Saccostrea glomerata; assembly: GCA_003671525.1. Lineage (NCBI taxonomy): Eukaryota > Metazoa > Mollusca > Bivalvia > Ostreida > Ostreidae > Saccostrea > Saccostrea glomerata. The sequence goes on along the minus strand of PRKT01000066.1, from coordinate 973,571 downwards.
AACACGGTTTGTTGCGTCTTCTCCATTCAAAACACATATCCACAATACTTAACACCTGGTTTGCTAACAATTGTACAAATATAGCTTGAATTAGAATGTTATTGTTTTCAAATTCTTTGATTTACCATGCAACTTTATTATTTATGCAACATTGAAGCACACATCACGTTCAATGACGTTCCTAACTCTTTTGACAATAATTTTAACTTTAACCTGTTTCTTTGCAGACAATCCATCGTCCAATTCAAACTCGCTACCACTCAAAAATTGTATTTTCAACTTATTCAAATACACAGATTTTTTGTTCATACAGATCCTGATTTATAAGGATTTAATAAGCTTGTAGAAAAAGTTTCCCGAATGTAAAGCCTAATTTTAAAGCTACTTGCTGCTCCGTGACGTCCTCCAACGTCATGGTTTTTTTGCCTTTTTTAATCAAGTCCATATGTATTTAGAAGCTGATATCTTTTAAATGGAACGAGATATTACATAACCTGATTTCATTTTAATTAATACAGTAATACTTTATTTAAAAATGTAAATTTTATTTCGTTTCAGCTCCATTTATAAGAGGTATAGCTGTAAATACTATGAAGTGAAAATAAGAAAATTACTCAATTTTGACGGTGCTCCGTGACCCCATTTTTGCTGTTCTAAATCCTTGGTAATTTTCATAAATATGAGGATACATTCTAATTTTTTTTACTCAAATTATTTGAATCTGTTGTTAAAATATTTGTATTAAATTTGGATATAATATGATGTTAAATAAAAAAGTTAGGACAAAAGTCTATGAACTTTTTGAATGACCCTCGTATACAGATTGTCCTCATATGAGTCTGTAAGTTCTGCGATAGGATGAATGACTTCCCACACACACATCACATTTATAAGGCTTATCACCAGTATGTATCCTCATTTGACTCTGTAAGTTCTGTGAGAAGCTGAATGCTTTCCCACACACATCACATTTATAAGGTTTATCACCAGTATGTGTCCTCATGTGTTTCTGTAAGTGGTGTGACTGACTGAATGCTTTCCCACACACATCACATTTATAAGGTTTATCACCAGTATGTGTCCTCATGTGTTTCTGTAAGTGTTGTGACTGACTGAATGCTTTCCCACACACATCACATTTATAA
>PRKT01000066.1:927783-971493 GCA_003671525.1 Saccostrea glomerata | reverse complement strand
TTTTTTTTTTTGGTTGAGATTTAATGTCCGACAGGTTTTAGTATGTAATTCATATGGACATGCTGATTCAACCCCACCCCAAAAAATTAGTTTTTAAATTAATAATATTACATAATATCAGATTAGTCTATTATGCAATATCAAATTAGTTTTAATTACTTTTCATCGAATTCATTTCAAAACTTAAGCTAGTCAACAAGAGCTATTTTTAATCAAACAGCCAGGCTTACCCAATTTGCCCAATTCTCAAGGGATATAGTTAATGCCAATGCTCTGTCAATAGCTCCTCGCACTCAAAACCCATTAATTTCTCTCTAATTTGACAAACAATTTTCTGTTATCAAAATTCTTCTTGTCAATGACCAGTGCTTGATAATTACACTTATGGGAGACATTGGATTTCTCTAACATACATTATATTTGTTTTAGATTGCTGTCAAGTATATGCTTAAAAAAAAAAAGTATTTTCTTGATTTAACACTTTTTTAATAAGAACAGTGCAATACTCTTACATTATTTGGGATGTGTAAATGAATAGTAAAAAGACACATTTTTTTAAAAAATTCACTTAAATTAAAGGTCACAGTGACCTTGAAATAGGTCGCGAAACACCTTCTACCTAAGATGCATAAACTGGCCAAGATTGATGATTGTAGATCTTATGGTTTTCTAGTTATGGGCCGGAAAGGATTTTTCCATATTTGGCTATAACTTCTTAATTAAAGGTCAGAGTGACCTACTTTTTGTGTGCGACACACCTTCTACCCAAGATGCATCAGATGACAAAGTTTGGTAATCCTAGGCCTAGAAGTATTATTAGAAACGAAAAAGCTAACAGACAGACGGACAGACGGACGGACACAAAGCCTATAACATAATACGTCCCGTCTTAAGACGGGCGTATAAAAATCATAACTTAATTCAATGTTCTATAATAATTTTTAGAGGCAGAAAAGAAGATATTTTCATAGGCCACCATTCCGCCAAAAATATAGTCCCTGCAAGTTTTCAAACGCAGTTTACCATTTCTATCTAAAGTTGTGTAATTGTGATGAGGAAAGAAAAATATGGTTTTTTAAATCTCCTACATCTAAATATATAAGACATATCAACAAATGTACTTTGAATGTTCCATCTAGTCAGAAACCAGAGAAGAATCCCAACTTAAAAATAAATCTTAATTTTGAAAATAATGATAAAAAAAGTAGAAAAACAAGAGGCCCACGGGCCTTATAGGTCACCTGAGTATCGTGTAACAACTTTCAAACAATTAAAATTGGTTGGTGTTTTACCCAAGAGGCACTTAATTTCACAATTCACAGTTTTTAAAGAGGCACCATTGCTTATCATAATTACAAACTTAGCATGCTTTCTCTATTTACTTAATACCCAGAGGTAGATCAGAGTAACAAAGGGAAAATGCACTTTCAATAAAAAATAACCATTTTGCTAGATGCACCTTTTTTCATCATAAAAATATAAATAAATATATAAATTCACAATTTTGGAAGAGGCACTCCTTCTTATCATAACCATGTGCTTATTTAGTTTATTTAATACCCAGAAGCAGAGAAGAGGATTTTCAAAGAATAAATTCCTTTTCACCATATGATCAATAGAGCACCGCCCTCACACCAGAACCCCTGACCCTGTGGCCATAAAATTAAAATTTTTGGCAGAGGCACTCTTGTTCAACATTACTAGTATGTACTTAGTTTACTTAATACCCAAGAGCAGAGAAGATTTTCAAAGAAATAATCCATTTTCACTATATAATCAATAGATACATATCTGAGGGATTTTACTTACATCTGTGTTGTTGTGTCTTTCTAAACTTCCAGTTTGATCTTCATCTGAACAACAGTTCTGTAATTTTTCAGTATCGTTCTGAATATTTGAATGGGGTTCAAAATCACTCCTCTCCTTCTGCAAATATGACAAAGAAATCAGTTTCGTTGCTCTATAGAACAGGGCACTGCTCTGATCATATTTAATGTAACGATAAAAAGTTGAACACATAAACATTTATTTTAAGAATCTATTTAAGAACTCCTTTGACCTTGTGAATTTTTAAAATTGAAACTTCTTGATTTTGATTGAAACCAGAAGTCTCTGTCGAGACTGTAGCTCTACTGGTTTGTACTTATAACAAAGGATGAGAAAAGAAGCCATTGCCATCAGACCAAAACTGTAGGATGACTACATTTTAAAGGAATTTCAAAGAAAATTCAATTTTGAGTAACCATGGCAACATCGTTCATCGAAATTAAAATCCAATGCATTATTTTATGTATCTTAGTGTAGTCTACTTGTGTGCCAAGTAATACTGAAATCAAATCAAAACTGTAGGAGGAGTAGCATTTCAAAGAAATTAGAAAGAAAATACTATTTTTAGTAACCATGGCAACACCGTTCATCAAAATAAAAAACAAATGCACTATTTCATGTATCTTAGTGTAGTCTACTTGTGTCTTACATAATATTGAAGTCAGACCAAAACTGTAGAAGGAGTAGCATTTTAAAGGGAATTTCAAGGAAAATTCTATTTTTAGTAACCATGGCAACACCGTTCATCAAAATAAAAAACAAATGCACTATCAAATATATCTTAGTGTAGTCTACTTGTGTGTTACATAATATTGAAATCAGACCAAAACTGCAGAAGGAGTAGCATTTTAAAGGGAATTTCAAGGAAAATTCTATTTTTAGTAACCATGGCAACATCGTTCACTGAAATCAAAAACCGATGCACTATTTTATGTATCTTAGTGTAGTCTACTTGTGTGCCAAGTAATATTGAAATCAAATCAAAACTGTAGGAGGAGTAGCGTTTTAAAGGAATTTCAAAGAAAATTCAATTTTGAGTAACCATGGCAACATCGTTCAACGAAATCAAAAACCGATGCACTATTTTATGTATCTTAGTGTAGTCTACTTGTGTACCAAGTAATATTGAAATAAAATCAAAACTGTAGGAGGAGTAGCGTTTTAAGGGAATTTCAAAGAAAATTCTATTTTTAGTAACCATGGCAACACCATTCATCGAAATCAAAAACCAATGCACTATTTTATGTATCTTAGTGTAGTCTACTTGTGTGCCAAGTAATATTGAAATCAAATCAAAACTGTATGAGGAGTAGCGTTTTAAAGGAATTTCAAAGAAAATTCTATTTTTAGTAACCATGGCAACACTGTTCATCGAAATCAAAAACCCATGCACTATTTTATGTATCTTAGTGTAGTCTACTTGTGTGCCAAGTTATATTGAAATCAGACCAAAACTGTAGGAGGAGTAGCATTTTGAAAAATTGTTTACAGACAGACGGACAGACAGACAGACAGACGGACGGACGACATACACCTTACTATCGCATAAGCTCTTCTGGTCTCTGACCAGTAGAGCTAAAAAAACCTTGGTGACCTTTTATCTATTAAACATTACATAATTTTTTCTCTAATCAATGCTTGATGACATGATATATGATCTTATGTTTCTCTGCAGAACAAACTAGAGGTACTGTGAGCAATGAGCTCACTAAAAAATACCCCCTGCCTCCCATATGAATATAATGGCATTGTCCAGGTTTTGTTATGAGAAACCCAAAAGTGTCAGATCAAAAAGTAAAATAGGAGATTGACAATGGCAATATGTAATCAAGATTCTTTGAAAGTCTCATCTAATTTTATTCAGTGGTATGACAGGAGTTGTGGATAAAAGATGGGTACCTCAAAGCATTACAGATGGATGGACTAACAGACATCGCAATTACAGTATACCCTCCCACTTTACAAGCAGGGGGTATAAGTAGAATTTCGACAGCAGTTGCATGCTATAGAAAGATGCAAGATGTTTCGGCACCGCAACGGTTCAGCACTTCATTGCAACGACGTTTCGGCACCGCAACGTTTTGGCCCTTCAATCGACGTTTCGGCGCCTCGATTTTTTTAAAGAAGAAAATAAATCGTATATTTCTCAGCCTGTATTTGTTATTATTTGTACATCATTTTTATTATAAGGTTAATTATTGGTTGAACATTAAATATATTAATAAAGTGCCACGCCACAGCATGATACGCCCGTCAAATATTGTTCAATAATCATAAATTCGTTAGGGTGCGAGAAAATAAGTATCCTTGATTAACAGATTGACAAAGATTTCAATGATCTAATTTCCATTTCTTATCATGTTTAAAATACTGTACATACATCTCTAGTCTAAAAGACTTACAGTGTAGGGATTATTTATAACAAACAATACATCATATAAAATTTTCTAAACTGGCTGTATTAGAGCTTAACAAATATCCATTTGCAGCTTTAAATTGTTTATTGCATATTTTATGAAATTATGGAAATGCTACAGTCTAATAAAACAAGAGGCCCAAGGGCCTTGAATCGCTCTTCTGATAAATTGTACAATCTATCACTTCTATTTGAAGCCTCTAACCCTAAGTATCCTAAGACCCAAGTTGCATCAACTGACAAAGTTTTATGATTCTTAGTCAATTAGGACTGAATTTTTTAATAATAAAGCCATAAAAAACCATAAAAAAACATCACAGTGACCTATATTAAGATTGAAGTTTTCTGAGGACTCGAGATGCATTAATAAACAAAGATTGAAGATTCTAAGTCAATTAGTATTTGAGATATTTAAAAGTAGGTCACCATGACCTACTTTTTTGTCTACATTCTTTGAAAACCCAAGATACATCAACTGACAAAGTTTGATGATTCTAAGCCAATACGTCCTTGAGATATTCAAAAGTAGGTCATTATGACCTACTTTTTGGTCGACATTCTCTAAGAACCAAAGATGCATCAACAAACAAAATTAAACCAGTTAGTACCATAGATACTTAAATAAAGCCATAAAATGTCAAAAAATAGGTCACCATGACCTACTTTTTGGACATCATTCTCCGAAAACCTAAGATGCATCAACTTACAAAGTTTGATGATTCTAAGCCAATAAATACCAAAGATACATAAAATAAAGCCATAAAATGTTAAAAGTAGGTCACCATGACCTATTTTTTGGTCATCACTCTCCGAAAACGTAAGACGCATCAACTCACAAAGTTTGATGATTCTAAGCCAATAAATACCTAAGATACTTAAATAAAGCCATAAAATGTCGAAAGTAGGTCACCATGACCTACTTTTTGGACATCATTCTCCGAAAACCCAAGATGCATCAACTTACAAAGTTTGATGATTCTAAGCCAATTAGTACCGTAGATACTTAAATAAAGCCATAAAATGAAATAAACTGTTAATAGTTCAGAATAGTTCAGAAATGATTGATGTAATTACTACTGATGCAAAAAAAATATATACTGCTTACATTCACTTTATGCACATAAAATGCAGGTGAATAAAAAGATGACAAAAATTTTCAATTGTTTTTAAGATAAAACATGGGATAGCATTCTTGCTGCACATTAAAATTTATACTGCTGGATGCAGAATTTTAAGAGCTTTATAAATATGTATACTTTTTAAGCGCTAAGCACAGCGCAAAGCGCTTTCTGTCAGCGTAAATCTACTTCCGTCCTGGATCCAGCGCCACTATAAGCAAGATAGATAACTCCACTTGTTATTCTAAAAATATGCAACTGGAAATCCCTGACTCTCTTTTTGCTATTTTAGTGTAATGCTGCGTTACGTGCATGTTTAATGATAGAAGGCAATTAGTAAGGTTTAATGATGTTCCACAGTTAGCAGATAAGAGCAGTTCTTATCATGCTCTTCCCTATACATTGTAGTTCATCTAAATCATGTCGGCACTCATTAATTTGGTACCACGTAGCTTGCAATTGCTGCCTCTATGGCGCAAATGCTTAATGACAAAACAGTATATTATTTATCATATAATGCAATCATATGCAATATAGTGATTGAATATTCAATACGTACCGGGTACATGATTGCAAACTCAGATGGAATTTTGATAAGTTTTTAAATCTCAAACTGGAAGTGAGTTATTCAGTAAAAGAAATCACATAAAACTGATTTAAAATGTACCACTCACATAATATGGTATGTTCCCGCTGCATTTCATTTCCGGAAATATGCATAGCATTTCCGACATTTTTTGTTTTCATTTCCGACATTTTTTGTTTTCATTTCCGACATTTTTTGTTTTCATTTCCGACATAATTTTTTTTTCATTTCCGGAATTTACCTGTGCAGCAATTCAATGTTTTCTAAGTCAAAGAAAATGGAATTTTAAAAGTATTTACCAAAATACATGTATTAATAAAAGATAATTAAAAAAATCTATACATATATACATACATGTAGCAGGTCTAGGTAAAAGTGTCCAATGAGCATAAAACTTTGTCACCACATTTAATGTGCACTAAATTAAATGTCAGTGACAGCACCATACTAATGTCCAATTAACTGATAGATTTACAAAATTGGATTTCAATGATTTATTTATGATTTATTCCTTTCAATTTTTCATAAGTGAAGTTATCAAATCTGTTACTATAAGTATACTACATATGTATTTGAAAAATGTCGGAAATGAAAACAAAAAAATGTCGGAAATGAAAACTAAAAAATGTCGGAAATGAAAAGTTGATAATTACCCAAAATTCCGGAAATGAAATGCAGCCTATATTCCATATATCCAAATAAACTATGATTATTTTTTTCTTCTAGATAATTATATGTGTTTTTATGCAATGTAACTAAAACAAGCCTTTCTATTAACATCTTGCACCATGCTGAGATTTATCAGTGAAGTTGATTTTCGCATCTAAGTATCAATTAGTAACAGACTGGAATGCATTCAAGGATGGTCTTTTTTAATGTCTATACTTGTGTTGTACACAATTCGAAAGGAAGGACAATTTGTGGCTGTACAGACATGTAGAGCATGTGGTGGATGTGTTTTCAATGAATCCACTCAAATAGTAAAACTCATTTCTCGGAATACATGATTGTATTGTGCTCTAAAATTGTGTGTGTATACGTAGTGTGCAGTATATGGCGAAAAATGCTAAAACTTTAATTAACATTCTTAGCAATGGCCATATGCAGAAAAAGGGTGTTATGCAAACGGTATAAAACTTGAAGTAGGGAACTAAGAATAAATAGTTTATGTAAAGATGTGTATCAGCTGTGTTGCCGATTTTTAATGAAGACTAAATAAAAACAGAATAAAATAATGCTGTATACCTTCATGAAGATATAATGCTTGAGACTAATACTGTATTTTCTTTCTTGGACTCTTGAATTATTAATCATTGAAATAGCAGAAATATTATGAGCAATTATTTTCAGGTATTCCTTTTTAACTAGCACAACAGTTGAATGCCGTAGATATGTTTTTCCACTCAACATGTTTTGCATGGTAGTGAAGATCATACATACACAAAAGTAAAGAATGATGAATAGCACCAGACGTCCGCAAAAAATATTGAAGCATTTTAAATTATTTCAACATTAGTCAAAAATACTTTTGGGGGCTCAATGACGTATTAAATACGTCATTGAGCCCCAAAAGTATTTTTTAATCCAAAAGAAAAGTGTAAAAAATTTTATTGCAATAACGTATCATTTACTAATGAGTGACACATATTGTATATCAACACAAATGTTACTGCAAATACATGTACGCTATAAATCGTAAAAACCAGAGATTACAGAATAGCATCAAAAGATAAATATAACATCTTTATACTAAAATGTATATTTACATATCGTATAAGTAGAATTTTTAGCGAGGATTAAATTTTGGCATTATTAGCGAGGGTGCCGAGATCGCTAAAATTGAATATCGCTAAAAATTAATTGCAGTTTATTTGTTATGACTTCTTTAGAATTCATTTTAAAATCGCTAAAATAACATCTCGCTAAAAATAAATTACCAGTTTTTCATTGCAAATCGCTAAATTTGCGTCTCGCTAAAATTTCCACTTATACGGTATTATCTCTGACATAGAGGGTATTAGTTCTACAGATGTTCATTTCAGTTACATAGAGTTTTGTCATATTACGTTGTAACAAAAATGATGCCAATCTTCAACTTGAAAAACTTGTAAACGCAGAATGAATTTGTTATCAAATATGATCGCCAGAAGATTTTATCTTTCAGTGTTGCACTTAAATGAAACGAATTTTAGCGACATTTTAAAGTGTTCACATTTTTTTAAATACAATGTAAAAGTATAGCTTCAGAGTTTAAATTTCATCGGAAGACTCGATTACCATCTCCCTTCCAATAAATTGCAATTTATACGCAAATGCGACCTCTTATAGATTCCTACAAGGCGATGGGGAAAGAAAATAATTTTACACGGAAAAATATTTTCTATATTTTTCATATATTAATGTTGTGTACAGTATTGTAAGTGAAATTGAAAGACAAAGATAATGTATAATGCTTGAGAAAAAAAGGCTTGAGACAATGTTGAATTTCATATCCCAACGGTGTTCACATATTCAGGACTCACATACTTTTTGACAACATTACTGTGCTCGACCTAACGCTATTGTACTGTCAAAATATCGCTTAAATTCAATACAACAGGACATTTTAACTTAAAATTATTCTGACGAATTTCAAATCAATATGCTTAGCGCTTCCCAGTACTTTCAGTACTTTGATATATACCTAGAGGGATAAATTATCTTGTTATCAGGCAGAAAGTAAATATGGTGCTAATTTACTTAGCCATCACAGCAGCAGGTGTGTTATCCCTCCTCTTACTGATAAGCTCTGCATACTTGGCTGCAGTAGGAAATGGGTTAATTACTCATGAGAATTCAAGGTGTCCTAGCATGCAATGCTTTTTTACCCCTTGATGTTGATGTTTTGCATAATTTTCAAAATATTTAACTCTCCTAAAAGATGATTAGGCTACTGAGTAACATTAAGGAGGACAGTGGGACTTCAGGAAAAACAGGACTTTTTGCACAAAAAACGTCATTTTTCCACCCCCATTTGACCCCCCGGGGCAAAGTCAATATTACAAAACCTTACTGCACATCTACATGACACCACCAACCATCTCCCAAAAGATGATTAGGCTACTGTGTAAAATGTAGGAGAAGTTCAGGGAAGACGGGGCTTTTTGCATAAAAAACGTTATTTTTTTACCCCCATTTGACCCCCAGGGTCAAAATCAAAATTCCGAAACCTTACTGCACATCTACATGACACCATCAACCATCTCCCAAAAGGTGATTAGGCTGCTGAGTAAAATGTAAGAGGAGTTCAGGGAAGACGGGGCTTTTTGCATAAAAAAACATCATTTTTCAACCCCCATTTGACCCCCCGGGGCAAAATCAAAATTCCGAAAGCTTACTGCACATCTACATGACCCCACCAACCATCTCCCAAAAGATGATTAGGCTGCTGAGTGAGAGAAATTTTCTTGAATAATAGGCAAAACTCTTTGGGATAAAATAAACTATGTACAACAGTTTCAGAGGAGTGGTGCTGACAAACTGTTCATCTCTATATTCTAAATATGGCCAAAAAGTCTAAGTTGGAAAGTGTGGAAATTCTCGGAAAAATAAAGGAATTGGAATTTCCTGGTAATATGCACATCTACATATTGTGTCCTGAATATCTACAAAGTTTGAAGAAATTCTGTGCAGCGGTTTATGAGGAGTTGCGCTGACAAACTGTTCATCTCTATATTCAAGGTACATGGTCAAATGCCTAAGTTAAAAAGTGAGGAAGTTCCCGGAAAAGTAAAGGAATCGGAATTTCCTGGTAATATGCACATCTACACATTGTGTCCTAAATACCTGCAAAGTTTGATGAAATTCTGCAGTCTTCACGAAAACTCACTGGTCTGAAGACCGAGGCCAGTGAATTTTGATGTCGGGTCAGTGAAAATCAAAATTCAAGAAGTCCGATGGGCTTGTTGATTATAAAAATCATATACAGTCAAAATTTTTTTCAACTGACTTGCTTAATTTCATTGATATGTAAAATAAAAAGAACAAACGTGTTGTTGAATCGTATAACCCTATTATGACATGGGTGTATTACGTAACAACCGGAACTAGCTAGTAATTATTAACTAGTACATAAAATGTGCAAAGTTCCAACGAACAACTTACCGAAACGCGTCAAAGGGTGAAAAATGGTGGCATTACAAAAGTTGAAGTACGTAAAAATGTATAAATTTACAGTTATGAAAATGTATTTATTTTTATTTTTTAAGTACGGGGCCAGTAAAAATTTTGGTGGGCTTGTAAATTTTGAAAGTTCACTGGTCCAACTGGCCAGTTAGCTTGAAAAGTTTTCCTGAAGATTGATTCTGTGCAGCGGTTTATGAGGTCACTCAACATGTTTTGCATGGTAGTGAAGATCATACATACACAAAAGTAAAGAATGATGAATAGCACCAGACGTCCGCAACAAATATTGAAGCATTTTAAATTATTTCAACATTAGTCAAAAATACTTTTGGGGGCTCAATGACGTATTAAATACGTCATTGAGCCCCCAAAAGTATTTTTTAATCCAAAAGAAAAGTGTAAAAAACTTTATTGCAATAACGTATCATTTACTAATGAGTGACACATATTGTATATCAACACAAATGTTACTGCAAATACATGTACGCTATAAATCGTAAAAACCAGAGATTACAGAATAGCATCAAAAGATAAATATAACATCTTTATACTAAAATGTATATTTACATATTATCTCTGACATAGAGGGTATTAGTTCTACGGATGTTCATTTCATTTACATAGAGTTTTGTCATATTACGTTGTAACAAAAATGATGCCAATCTTCAACTTGAAAAACTTGTAAACGCAGAATGAATTTGTTATCAAATATGATCACCAGAAGATTTTATCTTTCAGTGTTGCACGTAAATGAAACGAATTTTAGCGACATTTTAAAGTGTTCACATTTTTTTAAATACAATGTAAAAGTATAGCTTCAGAGTTTAAATTTCATTGGAAGACTCGATTACCATCTCCCTTCCAATAAATTGCAATTTATACGCAAATGCAACCTCTTATAGATTCCTACAAGGCGATGGGGAAAGAAAATAATTTTACAAGCAAAAATATTTTCTATATTTCTCATATATTAATGTTGTGTACAGTATTGTAAGTGAAATTGAAAGACAAAGATAATGTATAATGCTTGAGAAAAAAAGGCTTGAGACAATGTTGAATTTCATATCCCAACGGTGTTCACATATTCAGGACTCACATACTTTTTGACAACATTACTGTGCTCGACCTAACGCTATTGTACTGTCAAAATATCGCTTAAATTCAATACAACAGGACATTTTAACTTAAAATTATTCTGACGAATTTCAAATCAATATGCTTAGCGCTTCCCAGTACTTTCAGTACTTTGATATATACCTAGAGGGATAAATTATCTTGTTATCAGGCAGAAAGTAAATATGGTGCTAATTTACTTAGCCATCACAGCAGCAGGTGTGTTATCCCTCCTCTTACTGATAAGCTCTGCATACTTGGCTGCAGTAGGAAATGGGTTAATTACTCATGAGAATTCAAGGTGTCCTAGCATGCAATGCTTTTTTACCCCTTGACGTTGATGTTTTGCATAATTTTCAAAATATTTAACTCTCCTAAAAGATGATTAGGCTTCTGAGTAACATTAAGGAGGACAGTGGGACTTCAGGAAAAACAGGACTTTTTGCACAAAAAACGTCATTTTTCCACCCCCATTTGACCCCCCGGGGCAAAGTCAAAATTACAAAACCTTACTGCACATCTACATGACCCCACCAACCATCTCCCAAAAGGTGATTAGGCTGCTGAGTAAAATGTAAGAGGAGTTCAGGGAAGACGGGGCTTTTTGCATAAAAAAACATCATTTTTCAACCCCCATTTGACCCCCCGGGGCAAAATCAAAATTTTCGAAACCTTAAGTACTGCACATCTACATGACCCCACCAACCATCTCCCAAAAGATGATTAGGCTGCTGAGTAAAATGTAGAAGGAGTTCAAGGAAGACGGGAATTTTTTCATAAAAAAACGTCATTTTTCCACCCCCATTTGACCCCCCGGGGCAAAGTCAAAATTACAAAACTTTACTGCACATCTACATGACACCACCAACCATCTCCCAAAAGATGATTAGGCTACTGTGTAAAATGTAGGAGAAGTTCAGGGAAGACGGGGCTTTTTGCATAAAAAACGTTATTTTTTTACCCCCATTTGACCCCCAGGGTCAAAATCAAAATTCCGAAACCTTACTGCACATCTACATGACACCATCAACCATCTCCCAAAAGGTGATTAGGCTGCTGAGTAAAATGTAAGAGGAGTTCAGGGAAGACGGGGCTTTTTGCATAAAAAAACATCATTTTTCAACCCCCATTTGACCCCCCGGGGCAAAATCAAAATTCCGAAAGCTTACTGCACATCTACATGACCCCACCAACCATCTCCCAAAAGATGATTAGGCTGCTGAGTAAAATGTAAGAGGAGTTCAGGAAAGACGGGGCTTTTTGCATAAAAAATGTCATTTTTCGACCCCTATTTCACTCCCTGGGGCAAAATCAAAATTCCAAAACCTAACTGCACATCTACATGACACCACCAACCATCTCCCAAAAGGTGATTAGGCTGCTGAGTAAAATGTAGAAGGAGTTCAAGGAAGACGGGAATTTTTTCATTAAAAACGTCATTTTTCCACCCCCATTTGACCCCCAGGGGCAAAGTCAAAATTACAAAACTTTACTGCACATCTACATGACACCACCAACCATCTCCCAAAAGATGATTAAGCTACTGTGTAAAATGTAGGAGAAGTTCAGGGAAGAAAAGTGTGACAGACGGACGGACAGACAGACATGAGTAACAACAATGTACCCGAACTTTCTTTAGAAAGTGCGGGTATAATGAATTATTCCTCAGACTATAAAATTCTAAGTGAGACATGACTGCAATTGAAAAGTAAATTTTTTTTCCAATGAACATATGTATAACTAGTTTTAATTATATTATACAATACTAATTTAGTTTTAGTCATACACTAAAACATCAATTTGTTTTAATCACATTACACCAATTGAAAGATCTTTATCTGGACTATATAGCCATCAACAACTCTTAATTAACACAAGCAACTAAAAGGCTATTTCTTTTTGCCAAACTTCCAAGAGATAAATTAAGATAACACTGCATGATCAGATCTATAGATGCTCTTGCCAGTTAACTCCAGACAATAAACTCATTAATTTCTCTCTAATTTGACATGTACAATACTGCTATCAAAATTCTCCTTGACCAGTGCTTGATTGATTAATTGTATATTGTTTAACGTCCCTCTCAAGAATTTTTCACTCATATGGAGACGCCACCACTTGCCGGGGAAGAGCTGCAAATTTTGTCCTATACTTGGCACTTATGGCCATTGAGCAGGGAGGGATCTTTTTCATGTCAGCACCTACTGCGACACGGGACCTCGGTTTATAAATCCGAAGGACCAGTGTCCACGTCCCACAGTGGAATTTGAACCCGCGACGTAAGGATTTGCTCCTTACTTCGCGACTCTAGGGCAGACGCTCTAACCACTGCGCCATGCGGGCAACACCAGTGCTTACGGTAATTTTCGGGTCATAGGTTGATGGGGTATATAGGTCGAAATGCTCATTTTCAGCCTTAATTTTTGAAAAATTCTAAGATAGGACGAACTTACTATATAGGACGAGGCTTTGTTTCCCGTTTTCTAAAGATTCTTACGCAGATACAACGTATCAGAACAGGTAAACCTCTAGAATTACCGGGGTTATTCCGTGACATGAACGTATCAAGAAAACAAACAGGTATTTTAGTGAGTACAGCATTTAAATAAAGTTTTTTAAAAAATGTAGTTAAAACTTCGTTGAATTCTGTTACTACTTATTTTTCTCCAACTTGCCTGTTCAATGCCTTTGTAGTTTCATTCTGTTGTTAAACCAGAGGCATAAATAACACGTAAATACGTTCTTATTTTACAGCTATAATTCGGGAAATACCCGAGAACAAAGAATAATCAGTCTGATTTCAGAACAACTTGGACACATTCCTAATATATTTTATTCAGACATTATTTACCGGTGGACGACAATCGCTTCGATGTCCGCCATTTTCAGTTTTGTTCTTCAGGGATTTGCTAAAACCCGCAAACGACCATTGAATGTATATATAAAACAACAGTAAAGAATTGAAATAATATTACCACGCTATAAGTTAAATTATATATTTAATTGAGAGTACCGGTACATTCACAATTTGACCGTCATTACGAATTTCATGGCTTTGTTTGTTCAATGATGTGTAACACTAATACCCTATAACGGCACGTGGATTTGCTAATCATGCCCTGCGGGTATTAAACCAACACAGGTGTTAAAACCTTTGCGTGTACACAACAGTGTAAATCCTTTTATCTGTGAGACAATTAAAATTCTGTTAGAAGCCAATCTTTGTATATTGCTTATTCGTTTGACCGGAATTATAATTAAATAAAATAAAAAAATAAATAGTAATGACTATCGGTTTATTTGGTAATTAAATTTAGGAATTGACTGGCAAATATTTATTTCACTCATTTTACACTTAAATAAATATAAGACTGTCACAATAAATAAAATTAATACTATTTCAATTTATACGGTTGGGGTTTTACTTTTAGTAAACGGTAGCGACTTCCTAACTTCACAAGATGGCTACCGCATGATGGCAATGGATAACACGCTGAGGATTTATTTTTTTTGATGAAGCACAGTTTTTTCCTTTGTCATCAATGGATATGTAATGGAATTTATTTTGTAAGAAAGCTATAGAATAAATATTTTATTGTTTACCTGGGCATTAATTTTTCTGCGTAAAATAATGAAAAAAGTTATGAAAGTGGCACAGATTTGCTTTGAAATTGACGTAAATTTTATTGATTTTGGGGCATTTTTCATAAACTTGAGCCTTAGAAAGGTCGAAATCGTATATTGGTCGACCTCAGCGGCTCTGAGAAAAAAAGTACAGACCTATAATCCAAAAATTACGGTAATAATTATGTACATGGGACAAACTGAATTTCTCTCAAAACATTAACATTTGTTACAGATTGCTGTAAAGTATATGATGAAAAAATAAGTTTTTATTTAATTTAACATTCTTTAATAAGGATACAACCATATTTTGAAAATTTTTAGGATTATGAAATTTAAAAGACTTAGTTTTAAAAAAAAATCACTAAAATTAAAGGTCACAGTGACCTTGAAATAGGCAGCGACACACCTTCTACCTTAGATGTATAATTTTGCCAAGTTTGAAAGCTCTAGGTCTAATAGTTTTCTAGTTATGAGCCGGACAGGATTTTTCCACATTATTAAAGGTCAGAGCGACCTACTGTTTGTGCGCGACACACCATCTACCCAGGAAGTATCAGTTGACAAAGTTTGATAATCCTAGGCCTAATAGTATTCAAGTTATGAGCCGGACAGGAATGGGCAGACGGACGGACATGCCTATAACATAATACGTCCCGCCTAAAGACTGGCGTATAAAAACTGAATTGGTATTTTATTTATAAGGTGAATTATTGCTTGAACATTAAATATAGTAAAACTGAATTGGTCTTTTCAGCTAAATTACCAATTTTTAAATGTCAAAGTTATTATAAAATTGTCAATGAGGGTAGAACAGTAAAGGTATCCCTAGCACACAAGGTATAATATCGTAATGTGTGAGATTCATGATGACGGTTGAGGAGGGTAGAGAGAAATTTCAGTAAATTCAATAGTGACAGTGTGTCACTTTTCCCAATACACAAGATATAATGCAAGGTGTCAGAAAATGAGGGGCCTATATGAAGGATTCCACATGATTTCAATGTATCACTTGTTCCTAAACATCACCAGAAGAAAACCAGAAATGATAGGTATGTACAAATATATACGTATATTGCAATATAATAATGCGTAGCTTTAAACTTGATTGTATATTTATTTTGCATTGAAACTGTCAGTGATAAAAAACAAGAGGCCCATGGGCCACATCGCTCACCTGAGCACTAAGGGTAGGAAAAGTAGAAAATGGATTTTTATTGTTAAGTTTAAATCCAAAAGTAGTCCCATGACCAATCATGGATTTGCTATTATTTAGAAAAAGATTTTTAAAGAATTTTACTATATATATCTTTAAAAACTTTGGTCGGCCATTTTGGCCCACCCCTACCTCTGGGGGTCATGATTTGAACAAATTTGAATCTACACCACTTGAGCATGCTTCCATATAAATATGTTGAATTATGGTTTTGTCATTCTTGAGAGGATTTTTAAAGAATTTTCCTATATATTTCTGTGTAAAACTTTGGTCGACCATTTTGGCCCCGCCCTACCCCCGGGGTTCATGATTTGAACAAACTTGAATCTACACTACCTGAGCATGCTTCCATATATATATGATGCATTATGGCATTGTCATTCTTGAGAAGAAGATTTTTAAAGAATTTTCCTATTTATTTCTATGTAAAACTTTGGTCAGCAATTTTGGGCCTGCCCTACCCCCGGGGGTCATGATTTGAACAAATTTGAATCTACACAACCTGAGCATGCTTCCATATAAATATTATGATTATGGCTTTGTCATTCTTGGGAAGAAGATTTTTAAAGAATTTTCCTATATATTTCTATGTAAAACTTTGGTCGGCCATTTTGGGCCTGCCCTACCCCCGGGGGTCATGATTTGAACAAACTTGAATCTACACTACCTGAACATGCTTCCATATAAATATGATGAATTATGGCTTTGCCATTCTTGGGAAGAAGATTTTTAAAGAATTTTCCTATATATTTCTATGTAAAAATTTGGTCGGCCATTTTGGACCAGGCCTACCCCGGGGGGTCATGATTTGAACAAACTTGAATCTACACTACCTGAACATGCTTCCATATAAATATGATGAATTATGGCTTTGTCAATCTTGAGAAGAAGATTTTTAAAGAATTTTCCTATATATTTCTATGTAGAACTTAGGTCGGCCATTTTGCCCCCCCCTAACCCCTGGGGGTAATGATTTGAACAAACTTGAATCTACACTACCTGAGGATGTTTACCCATAAGTTTCATCTTTCCTGGCACAGAGGTTCTTGAGAAGAAGATTTTTAAAATATGCCACCAAATTTTCATTAATTCCCAATTATCTCCCCTTGAATAAAGGCGTGGCCCTTCATTTGAACAAACTTGAATCCCCTTCACCCAAGGATACTTTGTGGCAAGTTTGGTTGAAATTGCCCAGCGGTTCTTGAGAAGAAGTCGAAAATGTGAAAAGTTTACAGACAGACAGACGGACGCCGGACAAAATGTGATCAGAAAAGCTCACTTGAGCTTTCAGCTCAGGTGAGCTAAAAATAAAACGCTTGATTATTTTGAACTAAATATATAAATATATTGTAAAATAAAAACAAGAGGCCCATGGGCCACATCGTTCACCTGAGAAGCTTTGACCATGCTGTTCTTTACCAGATTTCCCCCTTGTAATGCATATTGTGACCCACCCTACCCCACTGATCACAATTTGAAATCTACACTATCCCGGGAAGCTTCCACATAAGTTTCAGTTTTTCTGGCCCAGTGGTTCTTGTAAAGAAGATTTTCAAAGATTTTTCCTATATATTTCTATGTAAAAATTTGATTCCCCATTGTGGCCCCGCCCTACCCCTGGGGGTATTGATTTGAACAATTTAGAATTCATACTATCCCAGGATGTTTCCACATAAGTTTCAGCTTTTCTGGCCCAGTGGTTCTTGTAAAGAAGATTTTCAAAGATTTTTCCCATATATTTCTATGTAAAAATTTGATTCCCCATTGTGGCCCCGCCCTACCCCCGGGGGTCATGATTTGAACAAATTTGATCTACACTGCCCAAGGATGCTTCCATATAGGCAAAAGGCAAAATAAATTATTTTTACATTTAACTTACTTCTTATAAGACAGAATTTTTATTCACTGTCAACAAAATAGCCCACTAAACTCGAAAACAATGTAAAATATATCTGCATGTTTACCAGCAGCAGCCACGACAGTTCACGCATGACGTATTGATAATTTCGCTTGAAATTTAGAACAACTTAATAAAGCAAATGTCGATGTTTATAAACGACTGTGCTGAAATGTATCACAAAAATGTCTATAAAACCATTTCAAGTGTTATTTTTACGCAAACAGCGACATATATATGCTTAAAATAAGGGAATTTCTAAAAGATCCGCTCCTATAGATTCTAAATTTTCATTGGCTGTCCCAAAATAAAATCTATCAAGGTCAGTTAACATGGCGGATAAATTCAAGTTGTGATGTTGACAATCATGAAAAATAACCGATATATGGGTTGTTGTGAATATTTTTGGACCGATTTATGTCTTGCATAATTACTCTTTTGGAGTCTAGGTAACAGCTGTAAATAAAATAGCCGTTTACCAGGGTTGGGGTCGATTACTTTCAAAAGTAATCGATTAAATTACAATTACTTTGGATTTTAAAAGTAATCAATTACAAGCTGATTACTGACAATTTTTAAAGTAATCAATTACATCTGATTACTTTTCCTTAATGTAATCATGATTACTTATGATTACTTTAGATTACATTAAGTTTAAAAATTTTTTTTGTTTAATGTTCAAGGACAACGGCATGTTTTTATTCTTCCTTTTTTAAATATCATTAATATTTTTAAGGTAGAATTCAGACAAAGTTTGCTTGTATATATCTTTATATAGATGCATGAGATTTATCTTATATCATCTGGTTTCTACCTTTTACAAGTAAATATCTTGTTACTGTTGAGAGAATTAGAAAAAAGAATTTATTATATTTTAAAGTTTTTTTTCAAAGATTTACAGGGGAAAAAAATTGTTGAATCACACACATGTTCATTAATTGAAACAAAAATAAATCAAACTTTAAAATGATCCTGTAGTAATTTTCTATCAGAATATACATATATTTTTTCAAAAATAACGAATTGCTAAGCTACTAAAGTATTTTGAAATGACTATACATGTATACTGAATATAGCAAGGAATTGATAGAATTTACTCATTGCCTGGACAATGGACCTGATTATATGCATTTCTGGAGGCATTAGAAGATACTTAATTAATTATAGTTCATAATTTTACAGTAACTTTTTTAAATAAACAATTTTGTATAATACATTGAAAAATATTCACTGAAAATCATCAAAAATCATGATTTTATGAACTTTGATTTAATAATTGTAATCATAAAGTAATTAAAAAGTAATCATGATTACAGGACTTTTTTCAGAGTAATTGATTAAATTACGATTACTTGTAATCAGAAAAATGGGTGATTACTGATTACTCATGATTACTTGGCAAACTGTAATCGATTACAGCTGATTACGATTACTGATTACGAATACCGCATGCCTGCCGTTTACTGATGATTTGTGCTGAAATCCGTGTGGGAGTGATTCACTGCCACATTGCACCATTACGGAGATCCTAAGGAGTTGTAGCCCTCTCCCCCCCCCCCAAAAAAAAATCGGAGAGGGCTTCATTATTGCAGTATCACATAAGCTACTCCCAACTTCATTGAGGAGAGCTAAAAAATTACTTACCTTCACTATCAACAGCAATTGGTTTTCTTCTTCAGAGTCAGAAATCCCAAGTGGCTCCTTCTTTACTACAATCAAGACAAGTAATATGAAAGATTTGGAATGATATAATTTGTGCAGATCCCGGCGACTTCATTATAACCAAGTTTCACTGTACTACTGTACATTTGGTGTAGGGTTGTTTCGCACCGATTACGTTCTCGCGCCGAGTGGTATGGCGCCATGTGGTTTCACCCCATTTTAGCCGAATTATGACTATTTGAACAAATTTGATCATCTAAATTGGAATAATTTAGGACTGAATGTTACAATAAATAAATAATACATATGTATAAATTTATTATAACCTTATTGCTAGTCATGTACAAGTAATATTAATAAATACACATGTTTAATATCTACTATAAAAGAATAAAATAAGAATACTGATATTAAGGATATTATAGGATATTATACCTGATATTAGAATCTTTTTGATCAACAATTTCCCATTTTTATGCTATATAATAATTTGAATTTTGTTAATTTTCATTACAGCGGTAATCTTCAGTAATACAGTGGCACGAATCCACCCCGCGCAAACAAGTGATGGAAGCGAAACCACTTAATGCGAACATGTAATTGGAGCGAAAAACCACCCGTATTCATACATTTAATACCGTATGCTAAAGTGATTCATTTTGAAAATGGTTATCATGGGTCCAGAGGACCCCTTTAAAGACAACAATGCGTCCCATGCTAAAATCAATGCGTCCAAATCCAAGGCTACTTAATGGTACCATATATAAGACATTGCAGAGGAAATTTAAACAATGTTAAATATAATTATACACACCAGTGAACTCCATATCAGGCATAGGGTCTTCAGTATAAGGTGTATGTGTGGAGTTGAACTCTGCCATTATGAGAAAGTTATTGCTTCAATCTGATACCTGCAACTGAGTAAACAAATGATTCATTTGGCAATGCATTATTCTCAACTAAAAAAATTAACAGAAACTGCAAATAAATGGATTTTTTCTACGTCCAAATGGGCATACATGTAACTGATGATAACTTTGTCAAAAATGGCTTGATCGTATCCAAAACTGAACTTGACCTACCATATATACTCACCTATAAGTCGGTCCGCCTATAAGTCGGTTGTATTTTTTTGACGTTATTTTGGTGGGATTTGCTATTGACCCGCTTATAAGTCGATACAATTTTTTGCCAAAATCTGGTGACAATTTTAAGTAAATCAATTGATGTTGTAAGCTGGTTTCTTGATATATTTCGAAATGACACTGATTTTTAATCTTAAATCAGGGGCGTAGCAACAGGGGGGCCTGCCCCCCCCCCCCCCCCCCCCCCCACTTTTTTCCCAACCTTACTTAAAGTATAGGAAATGTTAATTGAAAGTCAAGTTGGCCCCCCACCTTAGACTTTTAGTGATATACCGAAAATGTAGTATTAAAATTTGGTACTAAAAGAAGTTGAAACTGAGAGAAAAAATTAACCTATAATATCGACTTATAGGCGAGTATATACGGTAGATATTTATCTGATACATCTGTATAGTAAATTTCATTTCAGTATAAACAACATAAGTGTGAAGAAATGAAAGGAAACTACTTCTTTTTCCAGACAGTAACACATGTAAAAGGGCTACAGGGAAACACAAATAGAATTTTTTTGTACTTGTCCTCTGACAGGTTTCAATTATAAAAATTACTTGTCCTACCTAGAAATATAAAGATTTTCACAGGAACTGATGGAATAACAGTTACTCAAATAGGAACAGAATTGCACCGATCTTTGTGTTTTAATAGTCAAAATGGCGATCCCGATCATAATGTTGGCAAGTGGTAAAACTAGGAACATACTAAAGACCTGATATACTAATGCCCTGTTCACACGGAGAATTTAATTCGCAGTAAATTAATGCGAAGTAAACTAATGCGAATCAAACTAATGCGAATTAAATTGCGTTCACACGACAGCTAATGCGAAGTAAACTAATGCAAATTAAAATTTTACTTCTGCAGCCTGGCGTCAGCACAGCTATTATGACGTCATTTGCAAATCACGTCACCTTATGCTGAAGCAGATCAATTTGGCATAATGACAAAGTGTCTGTATACACATTTTAATGATTTACAAACTTTTCCTTAGTTTTTCATTCAAAAATAGCACAAGTACCTATAGCTGACCACCGACAAGTGGCATTTAATTAAATTTTGCCATTACGCATGCGTCAGAATTTAATTCGAATTAGCTTCGCTTAGCGTTCACACGGAGCTAATGCGAAGTAATTTAATGCGCAGTAAACTAATTCGAAGTAAACTAATTCGCATTAAATTCTCCGTGTGAACGCTAAGCGAAGCTAATTCGCAGTAAACTTACGTTTAATTCGAATTAAACTCTCCGTGTGAACAGGGCATAATATCGACAAATATTTACTTCTAAGCGACAAAGTATGTATGACCTAAAGATAAAATATTACTGACTAAATTACCGCCGAAATGCATTACGTAAGATACGAAATCGCCAGCTTTGCGCAGTGATAAGAACATCTACTTCAGAGTCGCGGAGTAAGGAGTCAATCCTTACATCGGTGCTTCGAATCCCACTGTGGGATGTGGAGACCGGTCCTTCAGATGAGACCGTAGAAACCGAGGCCATATTTCGTGCTGCCACGAAAAATGTCCCTCACTGCTCCATGGTCCTAAGTGCCGAGTTTCGGACAAAATTTGCAGTTCTCCTCTTGCAAAAGGTGGTATCTCCATATCATTGGAAAATAAAATTCTCTAGAATGATCCAGTAGAAATCCACGATGTTCAAATCTCTTGAGCACATGCGAATCCTTGTCACTGCGTCGTAGAATAAGCAGTAGAAACTATATGCATTTTCAGTACTCTAGAAAAACTAAATTGTAATAATTTTTGACTCAATTTAATTTTAAAAAAATATTACTCTGTTAAATGAACGTTAAAATGCATCAAATATTCGTTTAAAAATTAATTTGTCAATTTTTTTCGTGCGACGTCACAAACGGCTCTTACGGACGTTCGATCCTGAGATTTTGATTTGTCAAGCTAGGGACTATATTTTGTGGCAGGTTTTTTTTAGACGAAAATGATCAGTTTTCCCCTTTTGAACTAAAACAGTACTTTTTATTTTGGATTCACATTTCTCCATGCTGGTTGCATACAAAGCTGTTTTTTGCAGTAAAACATGTTATGCTTGTTCTGAAATATCTATTAAATTATTTCTATGAATTCTTTCAACAAAGTGTGACAAATATAGTAAATATATACCGAAATTCAGGGAAATAATTGATTCATTTTTACCGTAAAATTGACACCTTTTAAGAAATATTTGAAAATTTATATCATATACCCCCACTTTTGATATTTTTTTCTAAATATTTAAGATAACTTTGGCCTATTTGCTTAAATTCAGAAAAAAGTTTAAGACTTTAAAATAATTATCTTGCTGATTAAATTTTCAGTGCCAGAAAAATCACATTTATTAGTGAAGAAAGGTCAAAATATAGTCACAAAATATAGTCCCTAGCTTAATTCTACTTGAATGGAATTTTAACGGCGTTTTTATTCATTGAATATAGTAAAATTTACACTGTAGAATTCAAATTTAATGTTAAAACTTAAAAACGATGCAGAATTTTATAATTATAAAAAACGGACCTGACCAAAATATGCTCAAAATTTCAGGATCGAACGTCCTTAATGCAAGTACCTATTTGATTGGCAAAACACATTAAGGTTTCGTCAAAGGTCAACATGACTAACAAAATATTTTTACAAAAGCTCCAAAACTATGTGTGGTATAAAGTCAAAACGTTAACAGATTATAAATATATCATTGATTAAGAGGTAGAAAGTATCGCTTGATAACAAATATTTTTAAAAAGATATTTTTTGAGAAAAATTGTATCAGAAAATGTGCATATTTAAAGAAAAATGCACCTGCTTAATTATGTCTTTTTTGTGAAAACCATCATTGCAGAAATGATATATGTTTATCATTGAAGGGCAAGTTGGACGTGAATGGTCTCTGAAAGGCGGTTATTGAAAGCATGACATGTATAAAGACAAGACCCCTATAAAAAACGCCATTTGCAATGTACTTTCACTTTCAAGTCTTAACATTTGGACAAAATAAACAGGGAAAACAACTTTCCAGAGGCTATCCAAGTCCAACTTGCCCTTCATTGATAAACATAATTTGTTTCTGCAATGATGGTTTTCACTAAGAGCGCGGAATTAATTAGGTGTATTTTTTGAAAATATATGCATTTTTAAGAAGAATTTTTCTCAATTAATATTTTTCCAAGTATTTTTTTAAATCAAGTGATACTTTCTGTCTGTTAATCAATGAAAAATTTATAAACTGCAAAAGTTTTAACTTTATACTCCACATAGTTTTGGTGCTATTGTAAAAATAAATTTTTGGACATGTTGACCTTTGACGAAACCTTAAGTACACATACCTACTAAACGGCAAAACAAATTACATCGTTAAAGAAAATATCCAATAGTTTTTACAACAAAGTACAGTATGATGTATATTGTACAAAATTAACGACAACGTACAGTTATGAAAACTTGCCTACTACGAAATACAGTTTTATTTTATTTTCAAAAAAAAAAATATAGTTTTACGTTATTGCTCCTTAACGTCAAACTGGAGCATAAATAACCCACCTAACGACAAAGTATTCAATGGATTTTACTAAGTAAACCTACAAGTAAAATGTGAATTACCAATTACACTAAAATGTATAAGACGAATTGCGTTCTTAAGGGCAATTGTGATAGAAGGCACTATGAAATACATGGAGATAACGAACAGTACTGAAGATCAAAAATCAATTAAACAATATAAAATTGTATCAGAGTCAACACAGACCTCCAGAACATCGGAGGTGAGATCAGGTTCCACGGTCGGAATTATAAGCTTGTCTCCTTTGTATAAAAGACCGTCTAAGCAAGCGATTTCATCTCTGAATGACCAATATGGATGTAGACAATTTGGTAGGTGGTCTTTGTCTGATGGCCAGCCATTCTGGACTGTGTCTCTTAATGACTGTAAAACATCATCATCTGCCGTCTTCTCCTGTAGTTCAACATAACGTTTCTGTGACACTGGTAAGTATGTGGCAGGTGAGACTAAGTTTACTTCCAGATCAGGAACAAGTTCTTCCTCTGTTTCATGTAAGTATGCACGCCTGAGTGTGTCTGCAATGTAGAGTAACTTGCCCGGCTTGTACTGAACATTCAACTCATACTTCTGTAGAGTTAGTAGGAGTCGCTGTAATCGCATAGGTGCTTTACATAGAGGTTTGCTGAATATCGACTGCAGTGGTTTGTGATCTGTTTCCACATGCACCATTCTGCCGTAGACATACTGGTGGAATTTTTGGCATCCATAAACAACAGCCAATGTTTCTTTTTCAATTTGTGCATAGTTTTGTTGTGATGATGTAAGAGCACGGGAACCATATGCGATAGGTCTTCCTTCTTGAATCAAAACTGCTCCAATTCCCTTAGAGCTCGCATCTACATATAATGTCAGTGTTAACTTTGGGTCATAATACCTCAACACAGGTGCGTTCGTTGCCATCGTTTTTAATATTTCAAAGCTCTCGTCATGCTGAGCTCTCCAGTTCCAATCTGAATAGTTTTCTGTGAGTTCTGTGGTGTGCTGACTTCAGACATCCGAGGCATATATAAATTTTCCGAGATACTTTTTCTTGAGCGGACCATTGAACATGAATTCAATATGTGTTTTGAATGTCTGCCATGCTTTCGGCAGGTCTCCCGCTCCAGTTTAGACTTGGCGTTGAGCCAGCTACTGCACTGCGTACATCAGTCATGTTGCTTACATACAAGTATAGTATACATGCATCACAAGCACTAGTTGTAATACATATAATTTTTTCCTATTTTATCTTCATAGAATCATTCATCTAAAAAAGAATATGGATTTGACTTACCCAGTCTGATATATATATACCATGAAAACAGAGTTGGACATTCCTACCATTCTTTTAAAAGGCCATGCCATGGAAACCGCTGAAATTCTTTTTTTCTGGCTATTCCACATTATTCAGACTAACTAGTCATCATGTCTAATCCTCTTGTACACAGTTCACAACTCCAATTAACTTGATACCATTCAATAATATATGAAGCAAAACATGCTTGTCTTTGAATTCCCTCCATTTACTTAAAAAGAGGAAGTAAATGACTGAGCATGCTCAGAAATGCCTAATGGGTAATCCTAAATCTTCTGGCAACATTCTGGCAATACTGCCAGAGTTTTTTTTTCTGGCAGTATTGCCAGAATGTCACCAGAAGTTGTTGCCGCTAGCGTTGATATTTCACTAACTCAAAAAGCTTATTTCTGGTGACAAAAATGTGTTGCTGCAATGTTGCCGTACTATAGCAGCAATATTGCTGCAATAATTTTACTTTGGTAAGGGCTGACACTGCAATAAAATTTCATCTTTATAACTACGCCCAGATTCGCGCCAAATGTCAGTCAAAACCTCCTTGTCATTTTTGTGTTCAAAAACATTCTGAGTATAGAGAAGTTCACTGAAGTCGACATCAAAAAGATGCACCAGTTTCTAATTAACTATATCTATTGTTTTAGAGACATGAGGTCTTCCAACAATCTAATGGGATTCGGAATCCCATGGGTACCAATTGTGTCCATTATTAGCAAACCTTATATTTTATGCGTATGAAGCAGAATTTGTGCAAAATCTTATGCTTCAAAAGAAGAGAACACTTGCTTCGACATCAAAAAGATGCACCAGTTTCTAATTAACTATATCTATTGTTTTAGAGACATGAGGTCTTCCAACAATCTAATTTGCGAATGGCTGCAAGTTTTCTTTCAGAATGTTCCTCATTAATGGAGTTGACTGTGTTGGTCTGAGCATTTTCCGATTCCTTCTGTAAAGTTTGCTGTCAGGGGTCTGCACAATGTATGATCTCGGTGTGTGATGTTTTGACTTAACTGTAGCATGTTTCCATCCTGAATCATGACTGGATCTCCATCCTTGAGTTCTGGTAGCTCATTGCCCGCTTTTCTGTCAAAGAAGATCTTAGATTGCACTTGTCGCTTTGTAGTTTCTCCTGTATTTGTGTTGAGTTTGATGGACGTAATAATTTACTTGTAGTAGGAAGTAAAGTTTTCAAACGTCTGTTTAAGAATAGCTGAGCTGGTGACTGACCTATATTTAATGGCGTGTTGCGGTAGTCCATCAAAGACTTGTATGGATCTGATGACTTCTTTAGTAAGCGTTTCACTGTTTGGACCATTCTTTCTACTTGACCGTTAGACTGAGCAAAATAAGGACTAGACGTAATATGAGTAAATCCATAGTTCTGAGCAAATTGTTTGAATTCATTACATGAGTACTGGGGACCATTATCTGAAATCACTTCATCAGGAATCCCATATTTTGCGAACTGGCTTTTCAGAGCTGCAATCACATAGGTTGCTGAGGGTTCATTTAATTTCATGACTTCTGGCCATTTGGAATAGTAGTCGACGGTCAGTATATAATGCTTGGAGTTCAGCATAAACAAATCAGTGGATACTTTAGCCCACCGGCGGTCAGGTAAGTCAACTAAGACCAGTGGCTCTTTCGGGTTGCTGTTCTGAGTTTCAGCATATATACCACATTTGGAGACCATGTCTTCTATTTGAGATGAAATTCCTGGCCAATATATGACTTCACGTGCTCGATTTTTACATTTTACTATTCCCATGTGTGCCTGCTGAATAATGTTGAGCATTTCTGCTTGCATTGACTTCGGAATTATAAGCTTGTCTCCTTTGTATAAAAGACCGTCTAAGCAAGCGATTTCATCTCTGAATGACCAATATGGATGTAGACAATTTGGTAGGTGGTCTTTGTCTGATGGCCAGCCATTCTGGACTGTGTCTCTTAATGACTGTAAAACATCATCATCTGCCGTCTTCTCCTGTAGTTCAACATAACGTTTCTGTGACACTGGTAAGTATGTGGCAGGTGAGACTAAGTTTACTTCCAGATCAGGAACAAGTTCTTCCTCTGTTTCATGTAAGTATGCACGCCTGAGTGTGTCTGCAATGTAGAGTAACTTGCCCGGCTTGTACTGAACATTCAACTCATACTTCTGTAGAGTTAGTAGGAGTCGCTGTAATCGCATAGGTGCTTTACATAGAGGTTTGCTGAATATCGACTGCAGTGGTTTGTGATCTGTTTCCACATGCACCATTCTGCCGTAGACATACTGGTGGAATTTTTGGCATCCATAAACAACAGCCAATGTTTCTTTTTCAATTTGTGCATAGTTTTGTTGTGATGATGTAAGAGCACGGGAACCATATGCGATAGGTCTTCCTTCTTGAATCAAAACTGCTCCAATTCCCTAAGAGCTCGCATCTACATATAATGTCAGTGTTAACTTTGGGTCATAATACCTCAACACAGGTGCGTTCGTTGCCATCGTTTTTAATGTTTCAAAGCTCTCGTCATGCTGAGCTGTCCAGTTCCAATCTGAATAGTTTTCTGTGAGTTCTGTGGTGTGCTGACTTCAGACATCCGAGGCATAAATTTTCCGAGGTACTTTTTCTTGAGCGGACCATTGAACATGAATTCAATATATGTTTTGAATGTCTGCCATGCTTTCGGCAGGTCTCCCGCTCCAGTTTAGACTTGGCGTTGAGTCAGCTACTGCACTGCATACATCAGTTATGTTGCTTACATACAAGTATAGTATACATGCATCACAAGCACTAGTTGTAATACATATAATTTTTCCTATTTTATCTTCATAGAATCATTCATCTAAAAAAGAATATGGATTTGACTTACCTAGTCTGATATATATACAATGAAAACAGAGTTGGACATTCCTACCATTCTTTCAAAAGGCCATGCCAGGGAAACCGCTGAAATTCTTTTTTTCTGGCTATTCCACATTATTCAGACATACTAGTCATCATGTCTAATCCTATTGTACACAGTTCACAACTCCAATTCACTTGATACCATTCAATAATATATGAAGCAAAACATGCTTGTCTTTGAATTCCCTCCATTTACTTAAAAAAGGAAGTAAATGACTGAGCATGCTCAGAAATGCCTAATGGGTAATCCTAAATCTTCTGGCAACATTCTGGCAATACCGCCAGAAAGTTTTTTTTTCTGGCAGTATTGCCAGAATGTCACCAGAAGTTGTTGCCGCTAGCGTTGATATTTCACTAACTCAAAAAGCTTGTTTCTGGTGACAAAAATGTGTTGCTGCAATGTTGCCGCAATATTGCTGCAATAATTTTACTTTGGTAAGGGCTGACACTGCATTAAAATTTCATCTTTATAAGTACGCCCAGATTCACGCCAAATGTCAGTCAAAACCTCCTTGTCATTTTTTGTGTTCAAAAATATTCTGAATATAGAGAAGTTCACTGAAGTCGACATCAAAAAGATGCACCAGTTTCTAATTAACTATATCTATTGTTTTAGAGACATGAGGTCTTCCAACAATCTAATGGGATTCGGAATCCCATGGGTACCAATTGTGCCCATTATTAGCAAACCTTATATTTTATACGTATGAAGCAGAATTTATGCAAAATCTTATGCTTCAAAAGAAGAGAACATTTGCTGTGGCCTTCAACTTGACATTTAGATATACACATGTATATATATATATCGACAGCGTATTGTCAATTAAAAAGGTTATTCAATTTTATATCGATGCGATATACTAGTATATCTTGGTGAGCTTCAGATAATAGATACCAGAGAGTTTGACACCTTTAATTTTTTTCATATTTAAATAGTTAACTTGAAAAAGACATCAATGGTAATCTAACAACCAAGCTCTATGATAAACGTGATGACTTTAACTTTCCCTTATGCAGCAATATACCTCCTTCACCTACATACAGAGTTTATATACCTCAATTAATTTGATTTGCAAGAGCATGCTCTACGTATGCACGTTCAATTCCTGAAACGAAGTAAAATATTGACAAACAAGTCGATGAAACGACTCAAGTGGTGAGAGAAATGGAGCATTACAAGATCGAGCTTCTTGGAGTAAGTGAAACTAGATGGACAGGCAAGGGATCAAAACAACTAGTGTCAGGACATCAAATACTCTACTCTGGAAGAACTGATGAACATCATAGTAGAGGAGTAGCAATAATCACAACAAAAGAAGTTTATAGAAGTCTGTTAGAATGGAAGCCAGTGAATGAACGAATCATAAAAGCAAGATTCAACTCAACCTTTGCCAAACTTTCAGTAGTGGTATGCTATGCACCAACAGATGATGCAGAAGACGACGAAAAAGTCTCATTTTACGACAGCTAACAAGAAATAGTAGACAATACACCATCCCACGATGTCCTACTTATCTTGGGAGACTTAAATGCAAAAGTTGGGA
Source organism: Saccostrea glomerata (assembly GCA_003671525.1). NCBI lineage: Eukaryota > Metazoa > Mollusca > Bivalvia > Ostreida > Ostreidae > Saccostrea > Saccostrea glomerata. The sequence goes on along the minus strand of PRKT01000066.1, from coordinate 941,431 downwards.
AAAGCAACCAAGGAAGAGATAGCATCATGGGTAGGCAAGGCTTAGGAGAATGTAACAGCAATGGAGAGAGACTGCACTTTCTGCCAAGAAAACAACTTGATAATTGGTGGAACTATATTTATGCACAAAGATATCCATAAGACAACATGGAACTCCCCAGATGGACATACGAAAAACCAAATTGATCATGTCATCATCAACAAAAGATGGAGAAGTAGCCTCCTGGACGTGGTTGCAAAGCAAGGAGCAAAAGTGGGAAGTGACCACTCATTAGTACTGGCTAAAGTCAAGCTGAAGCAAAGGAAATCAAGGAAGTAAGATCAAAGACCGCCTCCTATTAACATCCAAAAGCTTAAAGATGCAAAAGTTATGAGATCTTTTCAATTAAAAGTGCAAAACAAGTTTGAGGCTCTTATGGAACACCCAGATGAAATTGATATAGAAACATTTTATGAGATACTCTTAGAAAATGCGCAGCAAATACTTGGCCCAAGAAAGAGGAAAAAAGAGGAATGGATCTCGGAGAACACATGGAAAATAGTAGAACAACGAACAGAAAAGAAAAAGAAAATCCTGTCCACTAAATCAAAGAGACAAAAAGACCAGCCCCAAGCAGAATATCGGACTATAGACAAAGAAGTTAAGAAAAATGCAAGAGCAGACAGAAAGGCATACACTGAAAAACTAGCTAATGAAGCAGAAGCAGCAGCTTCGAAACAAGATATGCAAACCCTCTATCGTATCACCAAAACACTACCAGGTAAATTTCAGACAGCAGATTTACCAGTAAAAGATAAAAGAGGAAACGTCTTATCCAAAGAAGAAGATATACAGAAACGATGGAAAGAACATTTTGAGGAAGTGTTCAATATAAATGATACAGGAAATGAGGTCCTGATAGCACCAGCCATTAACATACTGGATATTAATACAGATCCACCCAGTATAGAAGAGGTAAAAAGGCAATAAAGAGATTAAAAAATGGAAAGGCTGCTGGCATTGACCAGATAAATGCAGAGCTCCTCAAGGCCGAAGAATACTGGATACCTACCATCTTGACAAATATTCTACAGAACAACTGGGAATCAGAAGAGACACCAACCTTCTTGAGAACAGGCCTTATTGTAAAACTTCCAAAAAAAGGAGACCTTTCCAACTGCAATAACTATAGAGGGATAATGTTGCTCTCAGTATCCATGAAAGTGCTAAGCAGAGTGATATTGAACAGAATCACAGACATAGCAGACCCTCTACTGCGGAAAGAACAGGCAGGATTTAGAAAGGGGAGATCATGTGCTGACCAGATATTCACTCTAAGACAAATACTAGAGCAGAGCAATGAATGGAACTCTCCACTTAACATCAACTTCACCGACTTTACAAAAGCTTTTGACAGTGTTAATCGCCTAGCCTAAGAAAAAATTCTCAGTCATTATGGGATCCCAGATAAAATTATCTCCATCATTAAGATGGTGTACACAGACCTAAATGCCAGAGTTATTTGTGGATCAAACCTATCAGAGGAGTTCAAATTGCAGACTGGAGTAAAACAAGGATGTCTGCTCTCCCCTCTTCTCTTTACATTCTGCATTGACTGGATTATGCGACAAACCATCAAGAATAAGCGGACGGGAATTACTTGGGCCATAACAGAGATGTTAGAAGACCTAGATTTTGCAGACGACATAGCACTGCTATCACACCGCTATCGTGACATGCAAGAAAAAACAAAACAACTAGCAGAAACAGCAAGGAAGATTGGCCTAAAAATTAACAACACCAAGACCAAGGTCATGAAGGTCAATACTAAATCAGAGGAGCCCATCACCTTAAATAATGAAGAAATAGAAGAAGTCTCAGAATTTGTCTATCTAGGAAGCAAGATCACCACAGATGGGAACTCAAGAGGTAGATGTACTAGCTCGAATTTCAAAAGCCACAGGAGCGTATGTTGCACTAAGAAACATCTGGAGGTCAGCAAAGATCAGCACAAACACCAAAATAAGTATATTCAAGAGCAACGTGATTGGGGTCCTCCTATACGGTGCTGAAGCATGGAAAGTTACTAAAACCATCTCAAAAAAGCTAGATACCTTCCAGACACGCTGCCTTTGCAGAATACTGCGCATCTTCTGGCCAAATACCATCTCAAATGAGGAGCTGTACAAAAAGACCAACACCACCCCTCTATCTCAAGTTATAAAGAGAAGAAAATGGCTGTGGATTGGGCATGTATGTAGAATGTACCCAACTTCCATCCCAAGGGTTGCTTTGAAATGGACACCACCTGGCAAGAGAAAGAGAGGAAGACCAAAAGAAACATGGAGAAGATCTGTAGAGAAAGAGATGGGAAAGAACCGCTGGACATGGGGACAGATACAGAAATAGACACAGGACAGGCCAACATGGAGGTCTCTGGTGACGGCCTTATGTGCTATCCAGCACGAAGAGGATTAAGTAAGTAAAGTTAGTCGATGAAACAAGAATATACGCATTTTTGTTTAATGTTATCATTTCCTAAGTTCTAGACATGGTATTGTCAGCAAATACAATTTATCATCTAAGGAAATGCTGACGGACTTTTTCATGCATTTTTTTTTTGTTCTTGAATTAACGACGGATGTTCCCGTTATATCCCGATCATGACAAGGAACACATGGCGGGTGTGACCGGTCAGCAGCGGATGCTTACTTCTAAGAGGCACCTGATCCCACCTATGATGTTTTGGAGATTCGTGTTTCCTCTGTTCCAATTTTGGATTTTTTTATTGACTTTTTTGATCTTCAATACAGTTTGTTATCTCCATATGTTGCATTTCAATTGTGTTATTTTAACATAAGTTTCTCCAAATATATCACACTTAAACGAGGTTTACCTCTTCATATATATTTTTTTATGAAGTCTCTTTTCATTCTTTGAATTCTTATATTATGATTTATCCTTCCACAAGCATTATATTTATATTTTAACATTCTTAATTTCCGAACCACTTTTCCTTACACCCTTCTCCTTACACAAACAATTTAAATACATCAGCATTAATGTACATGTAATCTCTACCGTAAATCTGGAAATTTTTACGTAGATTTTATTTTGCGAATTCGGGTCAAAATGATGTAGATCAATTTTTACGTTTCAAAATTTTGCGAATGACCACTGTTTTGTTTACATTTTCTAATTGGTAATTTATTTTTAAGAAAAATATTTTTGCGAATGTAATGAACTTGCAAATTTGCTAAAAATTTATCTACAGCAAAAATTTCCAGATTTACAGTATACATTGCACATCCAATAGTCATTTGTTAATGAACATATTTATTTGATTATCCTTTACTGTCGCACAAAAGTTTATATTAAACGTCATTTTGTGTTTTCATCTTCTTTTTCTTTTAAAGACCCTCTTTCTTCACGCTTTACTTCTTTTGCTATTCATGTCGCCACTGACACACATTTTAAAGTATTCAAACTAATCATCTACCAACATGCCTTCTCACACACAAGAGGTGTCTCTCAAAATCTCCTGCTTGCTTGCGAATATCCTTTCACAAAGATCACATTTCAATCGTCTATCACCAATACGTATCTTGATTTGTCTCCATAAAAACTTAGAAATCATAAATGACTTCCCGCACATTACGCAATGTAAAGTTTAATTCCCTGTAACTGTGTAAGAATCCTCTTTAACACTCTAATGAAACCTTTACCATAAACATCAAATTTGTGACGTGTCTCATTATTTTGCTTCGATCACACCATCACATAAGTTTCCACAAGTATTCCAATATGTGCTTTCAAAATGTCTTTACGTTTATGGTTCCCTTTGGCTTGACTTTTCATAAATATCACTTTTTTTAGGTTTTTCATTGGAATGCACCACCATTTGTTTCTGTAAGTTACTTGAAATACTAGTTGTGAATAATTTTTCCACTTATTTTACAATACTAGGGGTTTTTCTTCTGTATGCGTCTTAATGTGTGCCTTACAGAGATATAATCGATTAAATGCCTTCCCACACACATCACATTTATAAGGTTTATCACCTGTATGTATCATCAGGTGCCGAGTTAAATCCGAATTTTTACAAAACTTTCTTTTACAGAATTTACATTTATAACGTTTATCTCCAGTGTGTGTTGTAATGTGTCTTTTTAAATCCGTTACATACTTGAATGTCTTCTCACATAGTTCACATTTATAAGGTTCATCACCTGTGTGTATTCTCATGTGACTCTGTAAGGAATCATGTCGGGTGAATGCCTTTCCACACAGATCGCACTTATAAGGTTTATCACCTGTATGTATCCTCATGTGACCCTGTAAAGCATCTGGACGATAAAATGCCTTTAAACACACATCACATTCATATGGTCTGTCATGTGTATGTGTGCCCATGTGTTTCTTTAACGTATCAGAACAGTTGAAGGCTTTTCCACACACAACACATTTATAAGGTTTGTCACCTGTATGTATCTTTATATGTTCTCGAAATTCCCCTGAATTGCTGAAGGCCTTTCCACAAACGTCACAGAGTTTATCGACTGTATGTGTCCTCATGTGTTTCTGTAGAGCACCTGAGTCGTAGAATGCCCTATCACATTCATCACATTTAATAGGCTTATCACAAGTATGTGTCCTGACATGCTTTTGCAACTGGCCTGATAGGATAAATGTTTTTCCACACACATCACATTTGAAAAGTTTATTTCCTGTGTGTATCCTTATGTGCTTCTTTAATGCATGCGACTGGTTGAATGCCTCCCCACACACATCACATTTATAAGGTTTTTCACCTGTATGTGTCCTCATGTGCTTCTTTAAAGTATGTGATCGGTTGAATGCCTTCCCACACACATCACATTTATAAGGTTTATCACCTGTATGTGTCATCATGTGACTCTTTAAAGCCTGAGACTGGTTGAATGTCCATTTACACACATCACATTTATAAGGTTTTTCACCTGTATGAATCCTCATGTGACTCTTTAAGTTCGGCAACTGGTTAAATGCTTTTCCACACACATCACAATTATAAGGTTTATTACCAGTATGTGTCCTCATGTGTATCTGTAGATTATCTGGCCGGCTGAATGCCTTCCCACACACATCACATATGTATATTTGCTCACCAGTGTGTGTCCTCATGTGCTTCTTTAAAATATCTGAACGGCTAAATGCCTTCCCACACACATCACATGCATGAGGTTTTTCACCTGTATGTATCATCATGTGTTTATGTAAGGTCCCTGATTGGTTGAATGCCAACTCACACACATCACATTTGTAGATTTCATCACCTGTATGTATCCTCATGTGCTTCTTTAACGTATCTGAACGGCCAAATGCCTTCCCACACACATCACATTTGAATAACTTATCACCTGTATGTGTCGTCATGTGTTTCTGCAAGACATCTGTTCGGTTGAAAGCCTTTCCACAATCATCACATTTATAAGGTTTCTCTCCAGTATGTATTTTCTTATGTTTGTATAAGTAACCAGGCCGACTGAAGTTTTTTAAACAGACCTCACACTGATACACTTTACCATCCGTATGGTTTTCGATGTGTTTCAATAAGGCACTTGAATCTTTGAATGCTTCAGCACATACACCACAATTAAAAGGCGAATCACCAGAATGTTTATCAGTACTGGGGTTGTTGAATACTTCACTTTTAATCTTACAATCATGAGGTGTGTTATTGACAATGGTGTTTCTTTCTAAATCCATTGTCTGATGATCACTACTGATATAGACTGTTGACTTTTTAGCCTCACGTTGAAGATGTGAATTGGACAAGCACTCTGCCTTTTCCCTCTGTAAATTTATCAAAATACTATAAGATAATGTTTTGATGATAATAAATAGTACCCTAGGACTCTCAGTGTAGGTTCAGTGCTTTTTGTTTGCAGGTCTGTAATACATATACAGGGGGATGGGGTGTTAAGTTTTAAAAGGAAAACTTTAATTTGGATGCTGCATTCCCCCATCCCTACTTTTTGCTGCTGTCCAGTCATACATGGGGGCAAATTCTATCAGAATGGTGCTGTAATATTAGAGAAAGGTATACCCAACCTCAACACTGTTTTAAAGATGTGTTTTCAGATATGGAATAAAAATTCAACACATTTTTCAGTCTATATGAATGTACATAAAAAAGTAACAAAGAAGATGGGTGAACAAGGTAAGCCAAATAACAGAAATGCAGTGCAACAAACATGTGGGTGAAAATTGAATCTCAGTTATAACAAAATTTCTTTGATATTTCATGTAATAATAATGCATACTTGATGTTAAAAACTCCACAATTTGCAAAACTTTTATCAAAAAAAGATTTAAAAGTTTTCCTTTGAATAATTTTCACACTCTAAAGAGAACAAAAAGGACAATTTTATAATACTTTAACATAATTATTTGATTTGAGTGGATCATCGCTCTATGGGCTTGACTCAAGTTCAAGGTCACAAAGGACAAGATGTTTTTGAAGAATAGTCTGAAAGAATATACAGTATAAGTAGAAATTTTAGCAGCAATTTAATTTTGGCATTACTAGCGAGGCTGTTCAGATTGCTAAATTTGAATATCGCTAAAAATAACTTGCGTGTTATTTGTACTAGTTTCTATAGTGGGCTTCTTAAAATCGCTAAAATTACTTCTCGCTAAAAATAAATTCCAGTTTTTAAGAAAAACATCGTTAAATTTGCGTCTCGCTAAAATTTCAATTTATACGGTATGTGAACTTGCTTTGTCGAGTCGGCAATAGGCAGATGGCATTTCCTATAGATGTAGAGTGTGTCAGTGGGACAAGTTTAAGGTCGAAATCAGGGGATATTATCTCTCTACAGGTGAAACATTGGAAATTGTAACCCTTTAAAAGATTGAAGAAAACGTCATAATATGGCATGACCTTGACTCAAAGTCACTTCATCCTATTCGAAGCTCCAACAGATGATCTTTTTGTTGCTTTGCAATGAGCTTGATTCTACTTTTACTTCTATTTCTTTATAATGCTAAAAGACATATATTTATTTGTGAAATCCAAGGACTTTAGATGTATCAACTGACAATTTTTTTTATGATTATATATTAAAGCCTTAAATTGTCCAAATTATGCCTCAAGAAGATTAAAATTGAATGGCAATGCCTGGAAAACCTCAACTACTAAATAGGTATAAAAACCCTAAGTTGCATTAACTTGAATCATCAAATGATTCTTCACCTCTCAATATTGGAATAATGACTGAAATGCTTTGAAAAAGATAAGTTATAAAATTCAAAAGTATGTTACAGTGACCTACTTTTCAGTTGATGTACTTTGAGGATCCAAGATGAACCAACTGACAAAGTTTGATATATAAACGCTTTAAAAAAAACTAAAAGTATGCCTCTCAATCATTTTGAAAAAGAATGGCAAAAAACTTTTAAAAAATATAGGTCACTTTGACCTCCTTTTATTTAAACTTCATACAAAGTTCTAAGATGCATCAACTGACAAAAGAGCTAGGTTCACTTGATGCATGAATTGGCCCTGTTCGTTATCAATTTATTAACTATCACTCTCTTTCCCATTTCATATATCAAAATAAAGTAGACACTTGGCGCTTTCATTTCCTGTAATACAATTTCTTTTTGAAAATTCAGACATTGAAAAACATGCTTTGAGAATTTGCAAAATTCTTGAAATTTGCAGAAAACATACATATTTGACTACCTTCAGCAAAAAATTAAAATATGAGCACAGCCCACAATCCAAAAAATAAAACATGTTTTTGACCTTCTGGAACAGATCTTTCATTATGTATTTGCATATTTTTGATCAGAGGTTGTGCTCTATATAAAATATTTTAAAAATACTTCAACTATTCCTTTAAGTGGAAATTTTAACAAATTTAGCCATTTTTACCAAAATCTTTTATTTTTAGGCCACACCAATTTAATTTCTTGTTCATCGGACGTTTGATAAAAAAAAAAAAGGTCAAACAGGCTAGCGGTTAAAAAAATTATATTATAAATTTATAGTAGGCAACATTTTATGCGGGGCATGAGAAAAATTGAGCGGAGAATTTTTTCTGATTTACAGAGTTAGTTGATTAAAAGTATAATAAATAGAGCGGAAAACAACAGAAAATAACATAGAAAAAAATCTTTACCTTCACTATTACAAGCCGTTGATTTTCTTCCACCTCCACAGAGTCAGAAATCACAAGTGGCTCCTTCTTTACTACAACCAAGAGGAATGATACATGTAAGTAAGGATGTTTTGAATGATCGTTTTTTCTTAAAAAGAATTCATTCAATAAATTGAATAGGGTTCCTTAATAAGTCTTAGAGAGTGCAGCAGCTACATGTACATGGTGTTAAGCACATCTTAGAATTAAGTTCATGTTTGACCCTGATACTCTTGTAAGGAATTATTTTCTTTAAAGAAATTCTGATTACCATGTTTTACTTCTATAAAAAGTTTTGGGCTCACCCCAGGCACAAGAGCTTTATGTAAATTGTTTAAACTCCCATTCAAGAATATTTCACTCAAATAGAGCCATCACCATCTATCTATAAAGAGCTTCCAAATTTAGACTTTACAAGGCACCCAAGGCCATTGAGCAGGTGAAGGATCTTTATCGTGCCTTAACATCTGCCATGAACTCTGTTTAAATGGTCTTATCCAGTCTCCATGTCCCACAGTGGGATTCGAGCCTGATGTAAGGATGATCCTCTCAGTTTGGTAATATACATACAGTGCAATCAAACTTGCATTATTTCAAATGCAATTAAACTAGAATTAAACATATTGAACTTAAAAAAAAGGATTGAACAATTTGAGATAACAAAATGTGAAAAGAAAAAAATATAAAAATGTACTTGGGACTGCTGAATAATTTCTGACCAATATTTTCCTTGTATTTAAAATTCAAATTAAGGAAAACCAACAGTATTTTCATTACATATTTTATTATACCTATACACACCAGTGGACTCTTTTTTAGGCATGGGCTCTTTAGTATAAGGTGAATGCGATGTCTTGACCTCTGTCATCCTGACCTTATTATTGCTTTAGTCTAAAACCTGCAACAGATAAACAAATAATTCATTTGCAGTACTCTCTCAAAAAATGTACATATTATGTTCATGAATATCCACACAGTTAAGAATTTCTTGAATGAAGTTAAAAAGGAGGTCAAGGAGGCAGTTACATGTATGGGCAACAGGATAATTCATTGTAACGGTTCAGCACAATGAGAAGCAATAGCTTAAATTTATCAAGCTTTTGTAACAAGACCAGTTTTATACTAATTACATACCGTACATGTAGCTCCTGGGCTTAGTCTTTTCCTTAGTATTACTTTTAAAGTTTAAAGATTAAGTTTGTCATTTATACATGTAAACACTTTGGGGCAGACTGAGCACAATTTACTAGGGCTGGTACCATATATCGAGATATATGTAAGGACAATATGCATATCAATACATACAAGTATATATAATTACAGTGGAGCAAACCAGATACTGGAGGAACAAGATATCTAGCGAATAATATTTCAGGCAAACAGACTCTGCACGAACAGACTCCTGCGAACAGGTAGATTGGGCGAACGAACCCTATACCTTGACTTGACCAGGATGAGTCAGGGTTGCGGTCTTAAGGGGCCAAAGGAGGGAGAAATGTAATGGTTTGGGCCATTATCGGCCTGGATATAGCTCAGTTGGTAGAGCACCTGACTGGAGATGCAAGGATCCCGGGTTCGATTACCCGTCAAGCCATACATTTTCTCACTTCCTGTTACACTTTTTAAAGCTTAGCTATATAGTTTAATCAAGAGATTTTGCTGAACCTGTATGTTGGTGAATTTTCACCGACCACTGAATCAGTCTCTTAACATATACAAAATATCAAAAAAATTTACACCCTCTCCCTATATATATACATGTATATAAAGGGGGTATAATTTTTCGGTATTTGGCTGATTGTGCATCTGATTGATTAAAATTCAGGTGCCTGTGATATGTAAGTTGAAAATATGTCAGGTGTTGATAAAAGTTTACCGACGCCTAGTTTTTTCAGATTTGCAGCAGGAGATTGAGGAGTGAGTTATACTGTGCACAGGCACCTTTGTACTGTGTAACCTACCTCCCCCTTTGGACATATTTTTCTAGCGAAATCTCTATTCGTTGCATTGGTATTATTTGTTATAATTAAAAGATTATTGAGATGTAAACATATAACATACAATGTACCTGTCCCACTTTTTGTAAACAAATCAAAATGCCGATCCCGTTCTTAAAAAAAACAGGGGTGCGTCGATTTACCCAAAAGGACCCAAAATGGATATACTAAAAAATAATTAATTGAATTAATATCATAGTATAAGTTTACGTAAAAGTTGACAAAACATACATTTATATTGTTGCATCTTTTCTTTGAGAAATAACATTACGATTTTCAAGTTTTATTTTATGACATGTTCTAGGTCATGTAGAAATATATAGAAAATAAAATATTATAATGAGTAAAATGTTAGAATTCTGTATAACTTCTTGTTAAAGCAGTAAACCGTCTCCATTTGGGTTTGTCAATAGATATATTTCTATGCATTGCCTTACCACCGGGGGTCATGTTGAGAAAACTTAAACAAGATGTGTTTGTGGAACACTGATGCCCCCGTATGGCAACATAGCAAAGATTAAGCTTTTCTTAAATGCAAATTTATTAATAATTTCAAAGTAAGCCAATGTTAAAGTTTTTTTTTAATAAGTACAAAAATCTCCAAGTTCAAGGCCAATGTAATAAGTATCAAATGAAAGGTCTTGCCACATAGAATACTTATGTAGATCATGAAAGCCCTAGCCCTAACCATTCAAAAGTTAAGGCCAACGTTCATTTATTTAAAAAGGTCACACTTCAAGGTCAAAGGGTAAAAGTTCTTGTTATCAAATGGAAGGTCTTGTCATAAGAATCAAATATGTAAAGATTGAAAGCACTAGCCCTAACTCTATACAAATTACGGTCAATGTTTGCTTTTTTAAAGTAGATCAATCTCAGAGGTCAAGGTCATACGGTCAAGTTCTTGATATCCAATGAAGGATCTTTTCACAAGGATTACATATATGAAGTATGAAAGCCATATCACTAACCGTTCAAAAGTTATGACCAAGGTTAAAGTTTATCACAAGTTCCAAAATCTACAAGGTCAAGGTCAAAGGGTCAGGGTTGTTGGTATCCAATGAAAGGTCTCTCAACAAACATTACATATGTGAAGTATAAATGTCCTGGTATTTACACTTCAAAAGATGTGGACAAAGTAAAAGTTTAGAATTTTCATGTAAAAGTTGGCCAAACTCCAAGGTCAAGGTCAAAATGTCAAAATTTGGTGGTACCCAAAGAAAGATCTTGTCACAAGGAATATACATATGAAATTTGAAAGTCATAGCTCCACTAAATCAAAAGTTATGGGCAAGGTTAAATTTTTTGCGGACAAACAGAGAGACAGACAGACAGATGGACACGACAAAAACTATATACTCCCGAAACTTTGTTTACGGGGGCATAAGAGGGCATAATTAGCTACAAATTGAGTAATATATTGTACATTTCTACTTCATAGGATTTAGATCTAAGGGAAGATCACTATAACTGCAGAAAAATACCAATTAGAATCAGTACTCTTTAGTGTGCAGTGTAGAGAGGGTTCTTAAATGTTAATAAATGATTACACGTCTCCTAGCATGTCCAAACATCTGTTTCTCTGACAACTGCCAATGTTATTTAAAATATTTAAATTTAGAATCTTCACTACCCCAGGATGCTTCCACATAATTTTCAGCTTTCCTATAGCAGTGTATAGTCTGGCACGTGGTTCCTGAGAAGATTTTTAAATGACCCCACTCTTTTTTTGCCTTTTCCTTGATTATCTCCCCTTGTGAAGGAACGTAATCCTTTAATTTTATAATTTAAGCTCCCCTTTAACCCAAAGATGCTTTGTACCGAGTTTGGTTAAAATTTGCCCAGTGGGTCTTGAGAAGAAGTCAAAAATGTGAAAAGTTTACAGTCGGACAGACGGATAGCTAGACGGGCGGACGACAAAAACCCACATGTGTATGAAAAATTATTAATATGCCCCTTCATTGTTCAAAGCATCCATACTTAAGTATCATGCTCAAAAATCCTTACCTCGATTTGAAAAATACTAGAATATGGAAAGTGTGCTGCATTACCCTATATGAACTCTATACTATGGATCAACATTCTAGGGTTGAAAAAAAAATGTTAATGCTAAGTCTGGACTTAAAAAATATCTATTTAGAAAATAAACAACCCGTATAAAAATGGAATGGCGGATCTAGAAAAACTTGTATCAGATCTACAAATCCCCTAGACCATGCTGGACTTAATCAGACAGAGAAAACTAATTTTACTCTATCAAACCAACATTCTAGCTTTATATTCCTAACAAAAGCCTTCAACTTGTGAAAAACGTGGTACTAAAGCTTAGACCTAGAGTACTGTTAAATAATGATATGTTACCATTGCAAAAAGATAATAAGTAATTAAATACATGCATATTGTGTAAACAATGAAACTTTCTACCACTGTAAAAATGAACTAACCATGAGGACATTTTTCCTACTGAGTCGTTAACTCAAATGAAGAAATCTATACGAGCACGCCTATGAATACAACCCAATAAACATCAAAGACTCTATACAGTCAACTTAACCAATCAGAACACAGCTACCAAAAGTACTATGGAAAGACTCCCAACAAGGATGACAATTAGTTAAAAAAGTAAAACATGCGTCATGTCAACTCATGGTCTATCATCAACACACTTTTTCGTATCTACAGAATACAGTCTTTATAAAGAATTTATGCACTTTCACCATATGACCTAAAGAGTCCCGCCCCATTAGACTAGAACCCTGACCCGTGGTGTACAAGTTCAGACGCGGCGTTCCTCAGATATCTGTTTTGTTCATCACTTAAATTTATCTTCCTTATATTAAAAAAAAAATTATTATTACTATGTGATTTCTAAACTGATTTTTAATTTACTGTTTAAATTTGTGACTTTGACATTTTAAGTTATTTCCAAAAGGATTATATGTGCAACATCATCTGTGGTATCTTGCACAAACATTGGCATTGGAAGCAAATTAATAGAGGGGGGGGGGGGCTAAATCTATCTTTGGGGAAAAAAGGGACTAACCCCCCCCCCCAATTCCGACGCCTCTGACAAATGCCTGGTAAGGTACCTCAATTTTTTGTGAGTTAACTTGCAAAAGATGCATTACCTCAATGACAAAATCTTGAAAAAATTATATCATTAAAATATTATCTGTCTATAAACACTTCTGGATGATTGTGTGTCGTTATCCGTCCAAAAACTTATGGAAGAGACTTAATCTCTACACTGTAGCCATAAACCTGCTCAAGTATAGAGAGCAATACATGAAACTCACCTGTGTGACTTTTGCGAGGTTTAAAACATCCACATTATCTGTTTTATTTTTATTTGGGTTAAGTAAACAATAAACACTTATCAACTTTTAATTGAACATTTTCTGCAATCACATAGTTTTTAGGTCAATATCCGTTCATTATATATTACTTCAAAACTTTGCCATATATACGGTACATGTAATTTTTTTTGGT
>PRKT01000066.1:914488-927310 GCA_003671525.1 Saccostrea glomerata | reverse complement strand
TTTGCTCTGCTCTTAATTTGTATTGTTTTGTGGACTTTGAGATTGAATACTGTTCGTTATCTCCATATCCTTCATTCATATAATTTTTTCTTGTATATATTTATCTTCATTTATTCTTTTTTAATTATGCCTTTTCAAAATATAATTTTTCCAAACAGATTAAATACAGGTTTTATTTTGTTTTTTTATCATGTTTATTGGTCTCTTTTCACTATTTCATTATGGTATAAAACATCATTATGCATACTTATCCATCACTTTTTCTTCTAGGAAGAACATCTTTTCCAGGGGCTTAACTTTGGTCATGTTATTATAATAGATGTTTTATTGACACATAAATATATTTTCATATATTTTAACATGTTTAAATAAATCAACTTCCTAAACACCTTCTCACACATTTTCTGAGGTATAGTACATATAGTCCATTTTTCCTTAAGTCTCCTGGCTGCTTGATTGTCCTTTGGAAACATCACCTATATGTATTTGTCTCTGTAAAAATTTTTGAATGCTTGAGTGCATTTCCACAACACATTGTAAAGGTTAATCACTGCGTGTATCCTGACATTTTCTCATCACTGGAGTGAAGCATTTGTGGGGTTTCTGTCCACACTATTTTCTGTACAGATATAGGGAATGCCTTTTCGAATGTCTTCTCACAAGTATCACTTTTATCATCTGAATGCCTCCTGACGTGTTTTCTTAAGACCCCTGCTCCAGTGAATGCCTTCCCACACACATCACATTTGTACGGTTTTTCACCTGTATGAGTTCTCATGTGTACTTTTAACTCACCTGGTCGGTTGGTTGCCTTCCCACACACATTACATTTATAAGGTTTTTCACCTGTGTGTGTCCTCCTGTGACTCTTTAACCTTCCTGAAGCCGAGAACGCCTTGTCACACAGATCACATCTATAAGGAGTCTCCCCGGTATGAATCCTAATATGTACTTGTAAAGCATTCGAATGCCTAAATCCTTTCCCGCACACATCACATTTGAATGGTCTTTCACCTGTATGTGTCTTTATGTGACTCTGTAACTTTGATGTTGCCGAAAACGCCTTTTCACATAAATCGCATTTATATGGTTTCTCTCCTGTATGTATCCTCCTGTGTATACGTAAGGTACACGACTGGGAGAAAGCCTTTCCACATAAATCACATTTATAGGGTTTTTCACCTGTGTGTACCCTCGTGTGATTCCGTAGCATTTTAAGTGCGGAGAATGCCTTCTCACATAAATCGCATTTATAAGGTTTCTCTCCTGTGTGCTTCCTCATGTGAATACGTAATTTATCTGACTGCTTGTATATTTTATCGCACATGGCACATTTGAAAGATTTTTTGTGTGTCTGCATGTGTCTCATCAAGGGCCCTGGTTTTTTGAAGGCCTTTTCACACACTTCACATTTATGAGGTTTATTTTCAGCTGTGTGCGTCTTCAAGTGCCTCTGACAGTAATCTTGGCGCTTGAATGCCTTACCACAGACATCGCATTTGAAAGGTGTATCATTAGAATGTGTCCTAATATGTGTACGTAGTGCACCTGATCTGTGAAACGCCTTCCCACACAAATCACATTGAAAAGGTTTTTTGTCATTTGAATGTATCTTTAAGTGCAATTTCAAGTTTCCTACTTGGCCAAATACCTTATCACAGATATAACATTTATATGGTTTATCACCTGTATGTATCCTCATGTGTTTCTTTAAGTTACTACACTGAATGAATTCCTGTCCACACACGTCACATTTAAATGGTTTATCACCTGTGTGTGTTAACATATGTGTCTGTAAGGCACCCGATTGGTTGAATGCACGCCCACACTCTTCACACTTATAAGGCCTTACACCCGTATGTGTCCTCTTGTGTGTATTTAAGGTGCTTGTTTGGCTGAATGCCTTCCCACACACGTCACATGTATAAGGCTTCTCGCCTGTATGTACTCTCACGTGTTTCTTTAGATGTTCAGGACGATTGAAAGTTTTCCAGCAAAAGGTACATTCATAAGGCCTTTCATTTACTTGTGTATTGATGTGTATCCCGGTGTCATCAACTTGCTTGTCAGTAGCATTATTGTTGTTTAACTTTTCAGTCTCTTTTGGAGATTGAGACACAGTTGAAAGCGCTGTGTCTTCACCCTGAAAATTCACAAAGACTTTTTTTAATACTAATAAAATTAAGCTTTATGAATAACGAATGATGAATTCAGGTACCATATTAGTGGAAATTTTAGCGAGATGCAAATTTAATGATTTTTCCTTAAAAATTGGTTTTTTATTTTTCGCGAGATGTAATTTTAGCAATTTTAATAAAACGCTCACTTAAGAAGCTATTACAAATACAGTGCAATTAATTTTAGCAAGGCCAAGATAAATAAATAGTGAGTTTCCTATTCCACCTTGAGAAAAAATAGGGTAGGTAGGGAAAACATTTTATTTCATTTAAACATTTTATTGGCAAGCACACTGCCATTTCCCTCTAGAGAAATAACATTCAAAATATTTCTGATTAATGTGCCTATGTCCTATGATAAGCATTTTTTAAACAGGGAAGTGATTCAGATTTCTAAGAGTAAAACTCATATTGAACTGTAACTATAGGACATCTGGCATATTTACCAGAAAAGTTAAAGGCCATTCTGTCCGAAACTTCCTAAAATTATAGGCCAATTTTTAGTGTCGGGTCCGTTCAACATTTATCATTTTAACAAGCCAAGTTATAGTTGAAAATATACAATTCCTTTAAAAATTCTTTCATCGCATGCTTAAATGAAGTCAGGTAAATGACTTAAGAAGTAAAATACTGAACAAGTGTAGCTCAATTGGTTTCATTTAATTTTTTTATATAACATTATTTTAAGCATTTTTACCAGATCTCGTTGCGGCATAGTAAAGGGATGTTGGAAAAATAATTAGAATTGATTATTGGTAATAATTGGTTGGACATAATTGATTATAATCAAAATTTTTATCATAAATTTAATCACTACAGAAAAGTTAAACCTACTCAGATTTCTGTCAAAAAAAATCACTTAATTACATAAAATATTAAAAAATGTTTATTAATTTTTCTTTTAATAAAGAGGAAAATAATATTTTTTTTACTTTTAACTAAATCATTACATTGAAACAGAAGGGGGATTTATTTTTAATAAAATTCCATTCAATGTGTATTTCTCTGATATTAGTCCTACCTTCATTATTTATTTCTTGTGATTACAAGTTTTAAAAGTATATGATTATCCAAAAAATAAGACAGATTATCTTGACCAAAGAAATGATTTCATTTCCATAGTAAAACCTTGCAACATTGTCTTTCTCCTGTTATTAGCCTGACCCCATATTCAATCATGGTGGTAAAAATATCAACAAGGCAACATTCATCAATACTTTTGTGCTCTTTGCACTTGGATTTGGAAGTAAAATTAAATTATTTTATGTCAAGATCTAATACCCAAATGGCATTAGCTGATGAAATCTGCAGTTGCAGAAAGAAGTAAAAAAAAATCATCGGATCTGAATGGGGAAAAAATATACGATTGACCTTTACATACAGAAGTTAATCGGCCATTATGTCTGATCAGTGTTAAACTTACAGGCCATTTTGGCAGGTAAATTTTATTTTTTCCTGCCATTTTGAATTTTTATCGGTATAAATGGCCAAAGGCCGACACCAATCTGAAACCCTGTTACTCCTGGAAATATACCGTAGGCCTATGACAGAAAAAATGTTCAGGGTTGGCTCGAATATTTTAGGGTCGGTCGGGGAACTGGAAACACACTACATGTATTTATTTATTTAGGCCTAATCTTGGCACCATTGCTAATAATAATAATAATTATGATTGATCCTAGGGAAAGATTAACATGAAGTTTTGATAGCTTACAAAATTACATATACACAGATTTTTCACCTTGGCAATATATTTTTCAAGAGGTGCAAGCTTGCTTCATAAGATATGCTTATATAAAAAATTATCAGACAATTTTCACAGAGAGAATAATTTGTGGTTTAGACGTACCATTTTCGAAAATATTGGCAAAATCTTATTTTGTGCAAACTTTATTCAAACTAGGCCAAGCTTAAAAAATTCTTTGTTTGCAGTTGCCGACCTAATTTTTAGACTGGGTTGGTAGGTAGGCATTCTTTTTTTTGGAAAAAAAATGTTTTCAAATTTTTGTTAGAAGTATAAAATAAAGTTTTTCATAGGCCTACTATAATACATGAATAAGCTCCACTCTTGGTATAGACTACTAATTGATAAAGACAAAAAATCACAAATGAAACACTTTCAATATCCTTAAAAATTTTTTGAACAAAATAATTTTACAAAATGGCAAAAAAAAAAAAGTTTGGGTTGGGTGCATTTTCAGTGGGTCGGTAGGCAACTGCAAACAAATAATATTTTATTTTAGGCCCTACTGACAGGTGGATAGAGTGATCACTATAGGACACAACCAGCTTGATGCAGGACCCCAAAAATGTCTTACCCTCTTCATCTCCTGCTGTTGTTGCATTTCTTCTTTTACTTCTTTCACCGAGTCAGAATTTTCACATGGCTGTCCCTTTTCGTCACCTGAAATAAAATCATTATGGACAGTCAATTAGAAATTCTTTTCCTTGTAAGGGTATAATCAACCAATTGGAACAAGAATACAGAACTATTAGCACATCACAGAGTATTAGGTTTACAGGGCTGTGTAACTGACCTAAATAAGAAATTATACTGTAAATATAATATCATATTATGCATGTAAGACATTTGGCAGAAATTATTGAGATGAACATTGACATAGTTCAACTTTAATTGTCAAAACATTAAAAAAAAATTATGAAACTCCTTCAAACATTGTTAACACTTTACAACTTACTGAACTGTTATGCAACATACACTTAATGTCCATGTCATAGAAATAGAACTTTACCATTATCTCGCAAGCACCTTTTAGCGTGGTACACGTTTCTCTAAAGTTTAGCGTAAATAATATACTGACGTTAAATTTTGATACAAAAATAACTTTTCTTTTTTTATGAGATTTTTGCAAGTTTAAAATAGAAGGACATTTACATTAAATCAAAGATTAAATGAACTTTTTAACGTGCGTGAAAATGTGTGATTGCGGGGAAATGGTATATGCGTGATTTTGCGTTAGAAATAGGAAATGGCATATGCGTTAAAATGCGTGACTGCGGGGAAGGAGGTTAAAGTCAACAAATATCGTAAATACAAGTAGATTCAGAAAATTTGCCCTTGACCTTGTTGACATTATTGACTAACAACAAAAGCTCTATAAAAAATGAGGCTATCTGTGGACTGAGGTTATGTTTTTCTTTCCTTTTAAGTTTTAGTGCTACTGATAAGCGATTGAGCTGATGATTTTCTTATTATCATGATTAGGAATGAATACACTTGTGATCTGGCTGTGAAATAAACATATTACTACATGTATGTATTCCCATCGGATAGTCTTGTTTGTTGCTAGTTTTGTTTTTATTTAATTTTAAGGCTAAAACAGCTAGGCTAGGATATGTTTCAATTTTTTGTAAAAATAAAAGCTATGATAAGAAAGTAGTTCTGACGGAGAGATTTTTTCCATGTGCAAACATTTTCTTGAATTTTTGAATTTGCATGTTCTAGCTCCTCCAATCAAAACAGAGGAAAACAATAAATAAAACCACAATTTAAATTATATATAGGATCTCCCATGATTTGTAGTTGGATATGATTTTTATCCAATGAGTTGTGTGATTTTTATCCCTGAGCCTTGGCAAGGGGATAAAAA
Organism: Saccostrea glomerata; assembly: GCA_003671525.1. NCBI lineage: Eukaryota > Metazoa > Mollusca > Bivalvia > Ostreida > Ostreidae > Saccostrea > Saccostrea glomerata. Next base: position 921,522 of record PRKT01000066.1, on the reverse strand, counting down.
CACACAACGAGTTGGATAAAAATCATATCCAACTACAAATCATGGGAGATTCTTTTTATCCCATGTTTAATCCTTCACAACCGATGTTATACACTGTTTTATAAAGCACTCCACTTTATTTTGGTTCATCACGATAACGCAAAAACCACTGTGACGTCATAACTGCACTTAAGTGTGGGATATGAAAAATTTATCCAATGGGTCATATCCATGGGATCAAGGGGTAAACATGGGATAAATAAAGATATCCACATATATTGTATACATATATATATCCATATATATTGGCATATGTTGTATGCATACAAGAACTCTTTGGAAACAAGAAACTTGATCTTAATATTGTCCTTTGAATTTTTTCTTTAAAGTCCATAACACGTTAAAGAATAAAATAAGTTCACTAATTAAATGTGATTTCATTAAAATGAAATTCAGTTATAACCATGATAACTATGACAAAATGAAGTTATAGTAAACCCCTCTTACAAAGAATCCACTTATATTGGCATCTTGGTTACAGGGAGCTTATACATCAAAGAATTATCACCAGAGATCCTGGTTATAAGTGGCCAAAATTGGAGTTTCCAAGACTTTTTTATTCTTGTTTTTAACCGGCACATTCTTTTCTTTTATACATACCAATAGACTCGTCAGCATTCAAGTGTTCAGTATGAGGTATTCAACTCTGACATCGTGACCTAGTTATTGCTGTTAAACCTGTAAACAGAGGTAAAAAAAACAGTTATTTGCATTCTTCTAAAAAAATAAAACACATTCTGTATGTGTACTTTAAAAAGTGGGTTTCATATTGACAAAGGTGCTCTAAATCATGAATATACTGCTGACAACATGGACAAGGAAATTGATTGGTAATTAATTTGGTAATTAATTTGGTTATTTGTGAAGCATTTCTATTTATAAATCTTGCATTTGCAAGGTGATGTTACTGTTCCCTTACCCAATAGTACAGTCCTCAGTGTGTAGCAGTTGTTTTTCTGGGTCAGCACAAATCTCATTACGGAGAAAACAACAACTTTCTTTTCTTAGCACTTCCAATCATTAAGGCATGCTGCAAAAAATTCACTATGTTTAATTTATTTCTTTCAAGCCATTAGCCTTGAAATCAGATTTACCTGAATCAATCTTATTTTTAAAGTCAGGGATGTGATGGAAATCCATCATTTTTAAAAATGATGATTTCTAGTCATTAAATTCATTTTTTATAATGACTAAAATTCATCATTTTTTAGAATAATGATGAAAAACAGTCATTTTTTCTATATTGAAATTTATTTTAGAAATAGTCAGTTACCTCTGATATTAAATATGACTGTATTTCATCATTTTTTTTCAAATTGTTAGGTCTGGGCGCACTTAATATTATCTCGTTAATTTTATGGGGTGCACTAAATTATTTTGGTTTCAATTACTTGTCAAGATGGTTCTCTACACAAGGGTCTATGGCAGGATAGTGTACTATATCTTATTACTGTAGTAAATGGGTTGGGAAAATTGATATGGGAATGGAAATATGATGGAAAGCAGTGATTGGGAAAGCCAAATTGGTCAATGGGACTATGGCGCAACTGTCAACATTTTTGATGGGTCATTTCGAAAATGAATGGGCCATCAATATAATCTGAAGGGCCATTTTGAGAAATAACAAAGTGACAAACAAATATGAAATACGAGAGAAAACATGTTTTTAATTAACCAAATCCGACTTTTAACGCATGAAATGCAGCAAATTTAAAGGAACTTGTTTAGAATATAACTGACCCATATTTTGTGTTAAAATTACGACAGTTTTGGAAAGGGATCAGCCCTACCATACAAATGAATGAAGTATTGTACCTCATGTAAGTGCTTCGTTTAAACGGAAGTACTTTTTGACAGGTTTCAACCAATGAGATTTGTTGTTTTAAATTGACTGCATTTAAAACGAAAGTAAAACAAAAATGAAAGTCGTATGCAAAATATTTCCAAATAACATCGCTAAAAATTGAATGCACACCTTGGCCCCATGATTGCTTGATTTAATGCGCAATTTTTCACTTCAATGCGACTATGGCGCATGGCGCAAGCCCTTCCCAATCACTGTGGAAAGAGGTCATATTTACAAAAATAAGAAAAACTTGTACATTATATACTTAGAAGAAATGACCATTATCAATCATTTTTAAAAATGATGGGTTTCAATCACACCCCTGACTGTTTTAAGTGAACATGCAGGTGAAAGTACTTCTTCAATCTGCATAAGAAATATACAGTTATCTTTTGTTGCTACAGAGTGCAGCATAGCATACGTCCATCTAGTAATCTACACCCATGTCAGAGACTAAGTCAGCCACTTTATATAGTGGTCTTCAGATACAGTAAGAACACGATCAAATATGGCTGACACATACCTTTTACAAATTGTGTTCAGCTTTATGAATTAAATTAAATTATTGACCAATAATTATCATTTTATAGAACATAACTCTGACAGATAGACCCAAAATCTGAAGTTTTCATGGAAAACGTCAGAAGTTTTGTACTATCTAATAGAGTCAGTCTAAGAGTACTAGAGTGCTTACCTAAATTGCAAAATTTAATTTTTTTTCAGAGTTTAGTCTTACCTTGCGTTATTTTCACATTTCTGCTACCCAAGCTTTTGATGCCTGTACCTTAGAGAACTTGCTTGGGTCATTCTATCTCATTTGGGACGTTGTCAGCCTGATATGTGCAAAATTTATTATAAACAATCCACTGTCTCTGTAAGAACAAACAACCTTACTCAGTGATATCTTTCTTCGTTATGGTAAAACATTTTACTATGTCTCTGAAACATTTTTTTTCTTTTATAAATATTGTTAAACTTATAATACCTGCCCAAGTGTCAACAAAAAACGTATGGAATGCCACGGGCACTTTGCGCTTCGGCGAAGTGAATGCCGATCCCGATATGTTATAATCAAAGAGCTGAAAGTACTGAGACGATGTTTTACATCAAGTCGGAGAACTCAAGAGTCAAGATTAAGACATAATGAAATAATTATGTTACTTGAAATAAATAATTAGAATTTGAACCTTAAACTTATTATTTATCCCAATACAATTTCCTCTGATTTTCTAATTACCCATTTTTAATGAATATTAAAGATAATTTTTTTTATATCCAGTTAACTTTTTTGGCCCCCAGGCCTTTAAATAGGGTTACTAACTTAAATGATTGATTGTACATTGTTTAATGTCCCTCTCGAAAATTATTATTTAAGGAATCACTGTCTAGTTAGGAGAGTATGCCAGGGCATCAACAATAGTGGGAAACATGGGATACGCAGCACAGTTAAGGTTACAAATGGAAATATCGGCGATTTTTATAAGATAAAAAATACATACTTTATTAGGATGGGCGAAACTTTTTAGGAATCCACTGATATCAAAGAAATGTAATGTGGTTTAAATCTACATGTTGGGGACATTTAGATTTTTTATTTAGACTTGTCATGTGACGTCGACGTCACATGACTTTGGCAATTATACCTGCAGTTTAGAGGTCATCTATAAATTTCAATATTGCAAGGGCATAACCATGCTATACATCGTAGTTTATTTTATAATCCTTTTCAACACTATATGTAGTTTGTGAAAAGTGCTGCGAACCTATATAGATTACTTTTTTTAATTGGTAAAATTTAATTGGTTGGATGGCAGGTTGAATATTTTGCTGGTCAACTACATTAAATATAGCTATAATTAATTTATTTGCAAGATTTCAAGAGGTTCGCAGCACTTTTCAAATATCTTAATCCTTCTTGAGTTTATGTTTAAAATTTTGACAAGATACATTGAGGGTATGCCCTTGCAATAAATCGATTTATTAGGGCCCTTCCATTACTTTTTCAGTGAAGCTGAATACAAACACACGACAGTATCGCTTGTCTGATAAATGCACGTACAGTTTATGAATAAAATAATAAAATAAACATCGCATCCAAGTTAATGGCTTTTTATTTTTCCGCAAATAATATTTTATTTGAGAACAAAAGACATTTTTCATTGTACAAAATGTGACTTGATCAGCCTCTTACTGTGTAAAAACTGCGTCATTTTTTGCGAGATGACGTCACATTGACAAGTGCATTGCGATCGATGCATCGTTTATATACTGTTGTGTGGGATTTAACAAACGACAAAACTGCATGTAATAGTAAGTTTGTATGTAGTATACAGCTATCCAGCTGTTTGAAATAGCAAATAATTTCATTTTGAAGACCTTACATTATGCGTGACGTAATAGTAAATATTTCCCGTACAAATTAGGCCCCGCCTCCTTACTGTAACCTTAACTGTGCTGCGTAATTTGCATAACGGGTGAAGCCCCGTTATGCTAAAAGTATCCCATGTTTCCCACTATTGTTGATGTCCCTGGCATTCTCTCCTAACTAGACAGTGACTATTTATATTTTCATTTCATTGTGAAATAAAATGGTAGATTTAGACTTTAAAAATGTAGACATAGACTTAAGTGCCTGTCTCAGAGAAAACCATGCAAATTGAAAAAAATTGTCCAGATGCATTATCGTAGTAAATTTAAAAGTGACCCATACAAATAAAGATTTGGTCCAAATGACCTAAAATATTATTTACATTTTGTCGTAAGTTGTTTCTATTTTTAGTAACGGGGATTATTTGTTTTCCTATAAAAAAGTGTAAAACGAGCATTGACATTCATTGAAAATGATGCATTTTAAGTGCGTCTTTTAAACATATTTGCTATAATTTTTATTTCAATGTTGCATATGTTATGAAAGTGCAATAGTAGTTAATTATATTCATTAAAAAAAATTTACATAAATATTTTGCATTTAGCCACATTATATCAGGGAATATACAAAGAATCTAGATTTTAGCAATAAAGGCTTTTTTTTTCAAAGTTTGGTTAATCGTATCTTGAAGCGAGGATGATTTTTTTATTTGAATTATACTGTTTTGAATTTATTCAATGTAGAAGAAAAACATATTAAAAAATTGTCGTTGGCAAACAACTCTGCATCACAGAAAAAAATTCCAATTACGGGTGAATTTTTCAATATTAATCTTAAATTAAAACATGCCATTTCATGCTAAAAAATGTTACATAAATGATTAAATGGTATTTTCATGACATACTAAATTTTTAGAAATTATTTATTGATAGAAAGGAAATCTTTTTTCATTTAAATGCCTTTAATTCTAATATTTAGATTTTTTTTTTTTGCATTTGCCTAGTCAGAGTTAGGTCCCCTTGCGCAACTCTCCTTCTTTAAAGGTAAATAATTGCACTGGAAAATGTCTATGGGGAAATTAATAATGACACATAAAAGCAGTCAACTTTCTATGGAAAAACTCACAATTTAATGCAAACAAAATGAGTAAAAATTCACAAGGATGTGTTCCCCCAACCTTACTTATACTATAGGAAATGTTAATTGAAAACCTGGTTGCCCCCCCCCCCACTTTAGACTTTTAGTGATATAACGAAAGTGTAGTATTAAAATTTGTACTAAAAGTAGTTGAAACTGGGAAAAAAAGTTTACATACACCCACCACCCTCCCGAAATAGGATTTTCGACTTTGAGCCACTTTTTCCTTCTTTTTTTTTGCTTGTCAACTTTTTCAGGTAAGTAAAAAAAATTTTCTCTGGCTGCCCCCCACCCCCCTTTTCAAAAACGATGCTACGCGCCTGTGACTTGAGCGGGAAATCTCGGATTAGTATACATGCATACTGAAGCAAATAAAATATGCCAATATGGATATTCATAAAGATTTCATCGCTTATTCTTTTTATGTGTATAGAAGATTCTTTTCATGTGGAATAATTATCACACTGTAATGTTGATTTTATGAGTTTGTACAAGCCATACCTCATAAATTTTTCATTTTACATGCTGAAAACCATCATTTAGTAAAAAAAAATTCGGAAAAAAATGGATCGTCCGGGATTCGAACCCGGGACCTCTCACATGTGAAGCGAGAAACATACCACTACACATCGGAACTGCTTTGACCTGGCGATAATTATATGCAAAGATGAAGTCACATACATGTTTATATTCACATTCGATAATTGTTAATTTTTTTTTTACAATGCATGGTGTCTAATTTAACCTTTAATAAACAGTTCTAATTGATGTAATAAGAATATAAAACCCGCCGAGAACCTGTTTTATACGTTATAAGTCTCCTCTTGCCCCTGTGCTAAAAATAGCGACATGTAATACAATAAATACTCTTAAAACAAACATGGGGGGGGGGCTTTGAGAAGGGTGAGAGAGGTCCTAGGGAGTTTTGCAAAAGCTCAAAATCCTCTTGAAATATCGCCCGGAATGGAAAGTGTTACACACAGAAAAAATGTATAAATTAACAACCATGAACTTCGAACTTTCGACTTCAAAATCAAGAGGGTTATTCCTTAGGCCACAGGAAGTTGTTCTGTAAAATTTCATTGTAAAAGCTCAAAGGGTTCTCGAAATATCGTGTGGAAACGAAAGCGTTACAGACAGACAGAAAGACGGACGGACAGACAGACCCAAACTAATATCCTCCACTTTTTAAGGACATTCGCAACGTACCTTATCTACTGATAACTTTTCAAGATATTCTTAATTAAAGATTATAGTGACATCAGATGTTCACAGGCAAAAAATCAACATACATTACCAGGGTGTTTGGGAAGATATCAAATTATGAAAATTTTAGCTTCATTCAAAGAAAAATATACAAAAATTAGAAAACATAAATTCCAGATTTTTTTCCCATCAAATTTGTTTTAGAAGAGGTGTATATGTAGACATTTAAAGCATTGTATACAGGTCCTTCATTAAGTGGAACTCTTCAACTCCAGGGAAGAACCCAATAATGTTTAAACTACGTTTCGTATGACCTTAAGCGGGGGACAATTAATTATGATACATGTAAACACCTTTGCCCTTGAAATTTACAATAATATTTCATTTCAAAGTATGACGACAGGCACGTTGCATCGGTTTTGAAAGTGGGGGGGGGGG
>PRKT01000066.1:882316-898067 GCA_003671525.1 Saccostrea glomerata | reverse complement strand
GAAAAAAACTCATGGCTGAACATATCCAGTCATTTGGACGAGTCAAGATTAGTGACAGTGAAACTGTAAATTCGCTACCATTTTTCTATTAGTGAAACATTGCTGATATAATGCAGGGTGGGACGTGACCTTGACTCGAGTTCAAAGTCCCCAAGGATAAGATGTTTTTGGTTGGATGCATGGACAGAAAGAATATCTAAATAAAATGTTTGAAATTTTCCAGACGGTAACACATGGATAATATTTTTATAACGAGAGCTAGTCATTGCTTAGATCAAGGTCATTTGGAGAGTTCAAGGTCACTTGGAAAGTTCAAGGTCACATATATTCCTTTACAGTCTTTTTCCTAGCTAAACATTGCAAGTTGCTTCTCTTAAAAGGTTTAAATTTTCACTTGTAGAACTTTAGAATGTGGCTTGACCTAGACTCAAGGTTACGTCTTCTTATCCGTAGCTCCAACGGAAGACCTATTCGTTGCTTTGCAACGAGCTCGGCTCTAGTTGTCTTTATTTTGGTTTCACTAACTAACTTTTTCTTCAAGCTGCATGATTGTTAGGTATAATTATTTACACAAAGGTTTGTACACGGATTTCCCCCTCTATTCCCGAACTCGTCCGCAGGGGATGCTCACGACTCCATGGCACCTGATCCCACCACTGATGTTTTGGAGGTCGATGTTTTTTATGCTACTATCTTGTATTGTTAATGGACTTTTGAGCCTGAATACTGTTCATTTTCTCCTTATATTTTATTTTTTAAATAAATTGATTTTGTAACGTGCATGATTGGGTTCTACAAGGGATATATGTACAGTATATAGCTTTTTCTCTTACTCTATCTGAGTTAATGATTGGAGTAATAATTGTACGGCCGCTCTATCTGAGGGGAAATCACAATTTATTTAAAATTTTGTTATCAAGAGACGTGGACTGGGTATGGCTTTGGCACCGTGTTTCTCTTCCTAGGTTCCTATTAATAGATAAGAACTGAGTGTCTCAATCTTCTTCAGATTTACTACACCCAGAACTTACCATCAATTTCCTAGGACTACTTGCCATAGCTACAGATCTGCAGCTATACTTAATTGCCACTGATGCTTCTATTCTTTATTCTACAATTCCCTTCTCTCAGCTTTTGATCCAGCTGTCGGCTTAAATTCTTCAGCTAACTTATGAATGCCTGATTTCCCTTAAGCATCGCTTTATCACACTGCTCAACGCGTTATCGGCAACTCGGTTGTTATCGGACACTCGGTTCAAGAAAAGCAATGTTTAGAAAATGTGGGTAATTTTAAATTTCATATTTCAACGATAAATATGTAGTTCAGGAAACAAAGTTTGTGATCTATGACAGATAATCCATTATACTTTCAGCAGCAGAAAGCACAAACCAAATCACTATTTTTCAAAAGATCTACAACTCTTTCAAATTTTATTTTACAAAAATTTTGGAATATGTCATCACATTTTAACTTCTGTAGAATTCAAAATTAGTTTATTCTATCAAACAAACTAGTTTATTTATTCTATGGACAATCAGATACCTTTAGATCAGCAGACTGAGATTAAAAATCCAAAGTAAGGGTTAGTTATCAGTCTTTTAAAATGTCTCGTTAGTTGAAAACATGTTATCGTCAACTCGGTTGATGTTGTCGGATACTTCGGTTTTAGACGGGTGTATGTTATCGGAAACTCAGGTTAAAAAGTTTTCCTTAGCTTCATAAATAGATTGGAAAAAGTCCATTATAATCTGCCAATCCTTGAAAATAGCAAACGTAAAAGTTTGTATTGATGTAAATGTATATAAATAAGACTAATAATTATAAATTATAATAGACGTACTCATCTGTTCAATCATTTTTCTTGTTTTCCATTCAAGATAACCTCTTGGAAACAGCTTCAGGCGGTTTCAGATGTAAATATGTTATATTTAATTATAATCATAACAATTTTGCATTAGACTTCCGATATACTGTATTACGTTATCTTTTTTTTCAAAAAACAAAACAAAACAAAAAAAAAACAAGTTCAATTTCTCCCATGATTCCCGGGGAACTAATTTTTTGTCCAGTAATATCAATTTATTATCACGTCACAGTTACACATATAAGCAGGTGTGGCTTAAGTAGGGGTGCCCTGCATATGAAACAAGTGCCTGTGATTGAAACGTCAGGACTTGCTCCACAGAAGAATGTTAACATATTTTTTAGAAGCTTAAAATAGAATCATCCAGTTTATATGACTTTTTTAAATACTTGATCATGTGATCTTGTGTCAATTAGACAGCTGTCAACATTAAAGAAAAATAATAATTCTTAATTCTTTTTTAATACAATGTAATTTGGATCTGTATAGATTAAAGAGACTAATATTCTTTAACAAAAAGCATGGTCCAGAAAAAATATTTAAAAAACAATATAATTAAGGGAGCTGACTGGAATTTTATTGTGTTAGAAACACTTTAATTTTATAAAATATATATATAACTCACTTTCCAACCGTTAAAATACCTACTAGTATTTAGGTGGAAGGGGTGCTGGTTGATTCACTTCTGATCAGTTCCTGGTATGTTTAACTTTTTCAATAAATATTTATTTGCGTTTTCAATTACAATGGGGGGGAGGGGGTACCAGAGATTTTTTGCTTCAGTATAAACATCCATAGCAATGCAAAATCCATGTCAGCCCCCCCTCCCCTTCTATCCGAGCATTAGCTCTATCTACACATCGCATTTGGTCAATAATAACAAAGAGCACACTGCGGGATGTGATGACCGGTCAACAGGGGGTTCTTATTCCTTTTTGGTACGTTAAACAACCTCCGATGTTTGAGAGATTCGTGTTGTAATTTTTTAAAGTCAACCTCTTTTCTCCTCAAAATTTAGAATTCTAAGTCATATATTTTGGTCTAACTACCTATTTAGAAATTCATTTAACCACCATTGAGTTTAAATTCTTTAATTGCTTGACATGTATACTGAGTATACGAAACTTAAAAATGCATTCGTGTTCGAAAGGTTGTGAGTTTGAATCTCGGCGACGACTGGTCTAAGTCGATAAAAAATGGGTAGCAACTGTTCCTTCGCCATTAGCTCAGCACCTTGATTAACTGTATGCTGTTTAACGCCCTCTTGAGAATTTTCCAGTCATATGGAGACACCATCACTTGCCAGCGGAGAGCTACAAAATTTGTTTTTTAACTTGGCACTCAGGGCCATTGAGCAGTGAGGGATCTTTTTTGTGCCAGCACCTACTGCGACGTCCCACTGTGGGATACGAACACGCGACATAAGGATCGACGAACCACTGCGTCACGCGGGCGACCTCGGTACCTTGAAATGAAATTTAAAACATACCATATTTTCGAACAGGTCAACATCATGCAGATTTCAGTGAAAAATGCCAAAAACACTAATTTTTAAAAGAGAAATATTCTTAAAAGAGGCAAACTATTGCCAAAAATTAAAATTGCATGCCAGCCATTTTAAATATTTAGATTTCATACGGATTTCTGTTGTTTCTTTGCGTTTTTCTCTAATCTATGACAACCGTTGTTTCCGATAACCAAAACCGAGTTATCCGATAACAAAGTGCATTATTCAACCGTATTTCCGATAACACCTGGAAAGTTAGAATTGGGCAATTTTTGCCCTTTAATTACAAATTCTCAAGATTTTGATGAAGTCATATTGTGGACAATCATTAACGCTAGGTAAAAATAAGGATTTTGAAGAAGAAAGCTATTTACAGCAATGCCAATCGGAGAAAAACTTGCAAAATATAACAAATTTGATTTAAAAGCCTTCTAAAGGCTAACAAATGCTATACTAATGCGTACCAAGGCTTTATTTTGTATCCGTATTCATTTTAGTTTACAAGAAGCACAAGGAACATTGTCTGTTTCTTTTTTAACAGAGTTTATTTAAAATAATTTACTAACATGTCAAAAATTGTTATCAACCGAGTATCCGATAACAACCGAGTAGCCGATAACGCGTTGAGCAGTGTGTTTATATACCCTTGGACTATTCTATTCCAAGGTAGTCAGGTCATTCCATTATTCATTATTTAAGGTCTTCTCTGCGTTTATTTAAACGCCCCTTAACCATTACAATTTTGTAGTGAAGTGTCTTGATTCAGTGGGTCAAATTGTAGGGGATACTGTACTTAGTGAGCATGACCTTCTTGGTAAATTTTCCTTTTTAATTACTTAGTAAATTAATTTTAGTTTCATGAATAATAACGAACAATATTCAATATAAATTAATAAGTTCTTAAATCAATACAAAATAAAGGAGCAGAGCAAACACGGATCTCCAAAACATCAGAGTTGGGATCAGGAGCTATGGAGGAGTGAGCATCCCCTGCCGACAGGTCACACCACCGTGTGCTCCTTATCATGATCGGGGAATAACGGAAAAATCCATCATCAATTCAGTCTATAAATAATGGACAAACAATTACATTGTAGTACGAAAAACGTCAGTCAGCATTTGATTCAGTGATAAATTGTATTTGCTGACAAATCTTAAACATCTGCAACATTCGCACTATTTACTAAGGCTAGTTTATATATACTTTTCCCTTTCATGAAGTTTGAGAGTGTTCATTCCTTTATGCAAAACTTGAAACTTGTCACCATCTGAGAAAAGGTCAAATCGAGCAAATTAGCCTGAAAAAATGCATCCTTAAACTATTATCCATACAAGTTTTATAAGTTACAAGGAAATAAAACCTGCTACAAATATTTTGACCTGATCATTCACCTGGATAATTTAGATCAAATCCAGCATTTTAAGGCCCTGTCACACCGACCTGCGTTCACACGGAGTCATTACGGCGTTGTTAAATTTTTAAAATCGCCGTGGAATCGCAGGAAAATTGCACAAATTTCTGTACAATTTTCACAATGTGAAGATGTCACGGCGTTCGTACGGCGACGGACGCGATTCTACGGCAATCTCACGGCGTTCTACTGAGTTCCCACGGAGATCTCTAGGCGATTGACTGCGCTTCCGCGGAGTTTTCACGGCGCGTTACATGTATGAGTTTTCACGGCGTTCTCACTGCGCTGGCTGCGTTCACAATACGTTCATAATGCGTTCTACACTCATTGATATATATTCAGAAGGAATGAAGAACATTTTTGTTTAAAGATTCAAGTTACAAAATGAAAAGACTTCTAATCATGCCAAGAAAAATTCTTAATAATTAAAAATGTTCTATTTAAATAATTTAGTACTAAATTATTGATACTTTTATTATTAAACTCCTTTTTTCAATTTTATCGGTTCAGATGTGTTGTTAAATTTTCTTTGATTTTATTATGAACGTAAAAAAATAAACACACTGAAAAGTTTTCTACAAAATTTAAGTGAAACAACAGAACAAGTTCTGATGTAAATTTCTCTTCCATGTTGTACTTAAATGCTCCTAGTGAATCAAATACTTTGGAATTTGTAAGCTGGCTGACAACGCTCTAACAACGCCGTAAAAGCGCATTGTGATCGCCAACGGACGCTGTAGAAACGCCACGGGAGCGCAACGATCGTAGTGACAACTCCGTGCTGTCGCCGTGTAATCGCAGTCGAAAAAATCACAAGACGATAAATCTCATTAGAAGCGCCGTAAAAACGCGATAGAAACGCACTGACATCTCCAAGGACTCCGCAACATCTCCGTGAGGTCTCCGTGGAAGCGCAGTCTTCTACCACTGCGTTCGTGCCGCGATCATGTGCGTCTTCACGGCGTTCGTACGGAGCTCCCACTACGTTGTTGGAGATCTCACCGCGCTGCTACGGCGATCATACTACGTTTCTACTGCGTTCTTATCAGACCGCGATCACACGGCGCGTACTTTGTGCATGCCCAAAGTGATCGCCGTCCTCTAGCGTTCTAGGAGACCCTACGGCGTTCAGTGGAGATCTCGCCGCGTTGTCACGGCGCTGTAGGAGACTCTACTGCGATCACCCCGGCGTTTTGCATTTTTTGAGGACGCCTTGCAGTCGCCGTGAGGACGCAGCCCCGGTGTGACAGGGGTTTAAGCAAGACACCATAAAAAAGATATTTGCATTTTTAACATAAAACTTTCAAGACATTCAAACACAAATATCATGAATGTATCTTGCTGAATTTCAAAATATACGAGTATGCTTTGTAGTACATATCCATGATTAAATATGCATTTTAATATTTTCTTTAAAAAAAAAAAAAAAAAAAAAGAGGCACATTGGCCACATAGCTCACCTGAGAATCCTTGACCATTGTGTTTTTTTTTTACCAGATTTCCACCTTGTAATACATATTGTGACCTCACCCTACTCCAGTGATCATAATTTAAACAATTTGAAATCTACACTACCCCAAGATGATTCCACATAAGTTTCAGGTTTTTTGGCCCAGTGGTTCTTTAGAAGAAGATTTTGAAAGAGTTTTCCCATATATTTCTATGTAAAACTTTGATTTCCCATTGTGGCCCCATCCTACCCCTGGGGGTTATTATTTGAACAATCTAAAATCTACACTACCCTAGGGTGCTTCCACATAAGTTTCAGTTTTTCTGACCCAGTGGTTCTTGAGAAGAAGATTTTCAAAGATTTTTCCTATATATATATCAATGTAAAACTTTGATTCCCCACTGTAGCCCCGCCCTAAACCTGGGGGTCATGATTTGAACTATGAAGAATCTACACTACCCCAGGGTGCTTTCAAATAAGTTTCAGCTTTTCTGGTCCAGTGGTTCTTGAGAAGAAAATTTTCAAAGATTTTTCCTATATATTTCTATGTAAAACTTTGATTCCCCATTGTGGCCCCGCCCAATCCCAGGGGGTCAGGAATTGAACAATTTAGAATATACACTACGTCAGGGTGCTTCAACATAAGTTTCAGCTTTATTGGCCAAGTGGTTCCTGAAAAAAATCTTTTGAAGGTCAACTTGGTCAAATGATATGAAATGTCAACAATTTTTTGTATGGATATTGCAGTTTATTAATTCAAGATAATCCCAAAATCAAAGTTTATTAAAATGGAACTTCTACATCTCTGACGACAATATTTTAAGTACATGTATCTGAACTAGTTGGTTTTCTTTACTGGTTTGTTTATATTAAACTGATAAGCTTGATTAGAGACCTTCCTGTTCCCATCAACTCCTATTTTTGTTACATTTGTATATCTTATATTGAACAGATGTGTACTTGTGTTAACTTTAAAGCTTTCTCATCTATTAATTGACTGTACAGTATATAAATCTGAAATGCATCACATTTTAATTGATGACGATATTCCTCATAGTGGCTTTTCATTTGATTTCTCACATTTGATTGCATTGCAATTGTGAAGTCTTCCACTTTACAGTACACACTACTATCAACACAATCAATATAAATAATATTTATTTAATTATATCATTCAATAAATATGACAGTTTTCTTTTCATCAGAATGCTTCTCCTTGTGATTCTCTAAAGTTCTTAATTTAACAAATCCCTTTCCACACACTTCACATATAAATAAAGGTTTATCATCAGTATGGGTCCTCTTGTGTCGTTGTAAGCTTAACGCCACAGCAAAAGCCTTCCCACACACATCACACATATAGGATTTATCACTTGTATGTGTCCTCCGGTGATTCTGTGAGTGATTGGAATGGTTTAATGACCTTCCTTTAGGTTCCCCGCCACTGTGTATCAAAATCTGCTTCTTTAAGTCACCCTCGTGAGTGAATGTCCTGTCACGCCCATCAGGTGTTATTGGATTATCATTTGTATGCACCATCATGTGCATCTGTAAGTTATCTGATTGATAAAACACTTTCGCACACACATCACATCTATAAGATTTATTGCTAGTATGTGATTTCACGTGTCTCTGAAAGCAACTTGAATCAGAGAAAGCCTTTCCACACACTTCACATTTATAAGGCTTTTCACCTGTGTGTATCCTCATGTGTTTGAGAAAGTTACTTGAATTACTGGAGGCCTTTCCACACACATCACATTTATAAGGTTTATCACCGGTGTGGACCCTCATATGTGCATATAAGGCATCTGTTCTTTTAAATGCCTTTCCACATACTTCACAAAGTTTGTCACCAGTATGAGTTTCTTTGTGTATCTGTAAGTCTTGTGAGTTGTTGAATGTCTTTCCACACAACTCACACTTATAAGTTGTATGTGTCTTCAAGTGTCTACGTTTGCTACATAAATGGTTGAACCTTTTCCCACACATTTCACATTGATGAGGTCGATCAGAAGTATGTATCTTCATGTGTACTTTTAAGTGGTCCTTTCGACTTAAAATTCTTCCACAGATGGTACAATCATGACCCTTTTTACTTGACTGAGTACCGTCATGACTTACTAAATTTCCTGTTTGTTTGTCACTTTTGGAGAATTGTGAGCAGTTTTCAGCATTGCTTTCGATATCCGGTTTAGTTGAAATCGCAGCTTGCTCCACCTATAATGTTAACAAATATATTTTAATGTTTCCTTTAGGTATTTTTGATTTTATTTTATAACTGTTTCAATCAAAACACATAAACTCCAAAGTCATCTGGCAAATTAACTTTCTCATTATTTACTATTTACACATTGAGTCAGTTTTTGGATTCTTTATGATAGATTCTTACATAATACATGGATGCCACAATATTTTGACCATCTTAGCTCATGACATTTTGCTTAGCAAAATTTAAATTCTAGTTGAATTAACAAGAAATCAACTCATCTAACTTTCGAGGCATTATCACAGAGAAAACACATAGAAATGGAATTATTTAAATTACTGTCAATCACTATTTATTCCCGAGAACTTTATTTTCGCATAATAACGCGAGAGAGTGTGCTCACGAAAATTAAATTCTCGCGTATAATAGTATTCCTTAAGATTATATAGAGCAATAACCACAATTCGTGAAAATTTTGTCTCGCTAATCAAGAGTCAGTGACTATCACGCGAAAATAAGATGTTGCGAAAATTTAGTGATCTACAGTACACTATATTGTGATACACATGTACGTATACATTTATAACAGAATTTAAAAATTAAGAAACTATATCAAATGCTGATAAATATTTACAGTGTGGACAATATGTTGAAAAGATTTTGTGGTTTCAAACACCTTTTCTCTTTATCTATGTTTTTAACCTCGTTATCTTGAATCCTCACTACGGTCAGGTAAAATGGCATGACCTACTTAAATGGATTAAAATGTTAAGTCATCTAAAAAGAGAATGAATCAGTTATTGCTACTTTTCCAGTATGTCTGATAATTGAGCAACCTTCAAAGTACAATATTCACCGAGCCCTTTGATGTTTAATCTTGGTCCTATTGAGTTTGGGACATTGAGGTGTGACTGTATTTTGGTTTAATCTAAATATTATTGATATCAAAAACATTGCACAATGCATTTATTTCTTAAAAATATAATTATTATGTAACTACTGTATTCTAATATTGTCATTTTTTCCAGTATATTCTTCTATTTAATTTGCTGATTATACATGTATTATAGTATATCTTTATAAATTTTTAAACAAGAATAGATGAAAAGATACTGCAAATATCTGTTTCTGACTCTTCAAACCTTCTGTCTTATGTCTATTTATCTTCAATCATTTAGTCTTATTCACAACTTTCATCTCAAAATGCAAAGTGCTATAGCTGATCGAAGGAACAGCTTTCAACTACTTATTATTTCTTGTGACTTGGTGATAATGATTACTTATGAACATGATTACTGTATACAGGGTTATTTTTGCCCTGTTTAATTTTCGTCCTTTCACACTTGCAAACAATTTTGCCCCGTCTTATATTCACCCATTCATAGTTTTATTTAAAAAATATACTGTATAATTTCATTTCGCCCCGTTTTAAATTCGCCCAAATGAGGTTAGGGCGAAAGGGGCGAAAAATAAAACGGGGGAGAAAATTTCCCTGTTTACAGTATTGATATTAAACTGGAAAATAAAAATTCATGTACCTCCATTATTTTCTGCTGCTGAGTTTCTCTCTCTCTGTTTGAAGTATCAGGATTCCCAAAAGGCCTTTTCTTTTCTACAATCAAGACATATGTTATCTGTAAGATTGCCACAAAATCTATTTAATATTACAAAAATGTATTCAAATCAATGAGATCAAGGACATCTTATGTCACAATGAACAGAGACCCTTGGATTTGTAGTAGGACATAGACATGGGGTAACAGTTTTTCAATGGAATGTTATACAGTTATGGAATGGGTACGAGGGAAATAGCAAATTTATGGTTCCCCGAGGGAGGAAACTATTTCCCGAGGCAGTGAAGCCGCCGAGGGAAATAGTTTCCTGCCGAGGGGAACCATAAATTTGCTATTTCCCGAGTTCCCATTCCATAACTGTTTTATTATACAGAAACAATCATAAGCGATTTATTTTTTTTTTTACCAGATATTCCGACATTTAAAAAAAAAACACTCTAGAGGCATAATTATAAATCCATGTGGTTTGTGTGATAAGTAATGCATCATGTCCTAAAACAATTAAATTATTTTTAAAAAGTATTTTCACTGCCTTTTCGAAGAACTGTCGTCATCTTCATTTCGTTAGAATTCAAGTATGATTTTGACATCGCATGTCGAAATGTTTTGACGTCATAGTTACATTGCTAATAACATGACGTCACAGACTCGAGATTCCTTGAACGCTCCGCCCACTGAACACTTTGATTGGTTAAAAATTACTAATAAATATTCATGAGGGAGTAGTCCCAGGAAGTAGCTCCGATTTTCCAGGGAGTAGTCCTCAGATGAGTGAAAATAGTCTCTTCTCGGGGAAATACACAGTTTTATGGAATTACTTTTATATAGAGTAATTACAGTAGAGGTATAATAAAGAAATATATGTGACATTTTTCTGAAGAACAGCTGAGCTAAAGTTACCCATGTCAGCATTATGGCCCATTATTTCAAAATATCATCATGATCATGATCCTCCATTTTTTTCTTTTATCATGTTTATATTTATATGTTAACCTACCAGTAGACTGGTCATCTTCAGAACAAGATGTAGGCAACTCTGCCATCATGATCTATTTATACCTCAAAACCCCTGTAATAGAATCAACAAAACATTTACATTAATTCTTGAAAATATGTAAAGATAACAAATCATGGCAAATTTTTCATCAGAAAATTTCCTCCTGGTCAAACTTCTTTGTTTGTCATTAAAATGATTAACTCACAGTGATTAGAGCCAATCAACTGGAATTTCTTCATTTAAGCCCACCTCCACCCCAACCCCCACCTATAATCAACAGACTTACAAATAAATATAGGAAATAACAGCATCCCCCCAAGCATGATTTCTGAGTTAGAATGCCCATCCTGTACAAATGATGAAGGAACTATTTTCAGTATCTTTTAATTTTTAAAAACAAGAGGTCCATGGGCCACAATGCTTCCCTGAGTAACAAATGACTCTTCAACAGCAGGATTCTTTTATCTATATGTATATATTCCAAAGTAAAACTTGATCATATTAAACTTTGATTGCCCATTGTAGCCCCATCCTACATGCACCATTGGATCCTAATTAGAAGAAAATTGAATCGACATTTCCTGAAGATGCACTAAAGCTTGATTTTAACAAAATTCCTTTCACTAAAAATACTTTTGTACCTGACATCTTCAGGAAGCGCTTTGGACCGAATTTTCTTGCCACCCAAAATGAGAGCTTAATAGGTTAATTTTATGACAGCTCTATTTTGGGTCCAGGGGGACTATCAAGACTTTATAGGGGATGTTTTATTATTGAAATAGTAAAAGAATGTGTATGCCAAACACACTGTTAGTAAAAGTGAGCTACAGAACTGCAGCTTCAACAATTTGATGACATGAATGTACTTCAACGTACTAAATATACCTGGTAAATGTAAGTACAGGGATTTTCCACCCCATTTTGAGGCCCATACCATTGGGAATTTTTATGACATTTTAAAACTTTTTGGAAATTTTTTAGCAAGTTGTATTTCAATAAATAAACACTTTTGATAGTTAAAACTGATTTTTTGTCCCCTGCTTTCGTGAAAGCGAGGGGACAAGCGAGGGGACATTAAATCTCATTCATCTGTCCGTCTCTCTGTCTAGCTGTCCATCAGTCTGTCCGTCCGTCACAAAAACTTTAACATTGCCCATAACCTTGCCTATGACTTTCATATGTGTATTCCTTGTGACAAGACCTTTCTTTGGGTACCACCAAGTTTGACCTTTTGACCTTGACCTTGGAGTTTGACCCACTCTTACACAAAATTTTCAAACTTTTACTTTGGCCATAACTTTTGAATGGTAGGTACTAGGACCTTCATATTTCACAGATGTATTCTTTGTAGCAAGACCTTTTATTGGATACCAACAACTTTGACTTTTTGACCTTGGAGATTTCCGTACTTATGAGAAAACTTTAACCTTGACCATATGTTTTGAATGGTAAGGGCTAGGGCTTTTATACTTCATATATATAATTCTCATGAGAAGACCTTTCATTGAATACCAAGAACTTTGCTCCTTGGACCTTGACCTTGGAGTTTGACCTACATTTCAAAAACTTTGATCTTGGCCACAACTTTTGAACAGTAGATACCAGGACCTTCATATTTTACATATGTATTGTTTGTGGCAAGACCTTTCATTTGATACCAACGATCTTGACCTTTTGACCTTGACTTGGAGATTTTTTGTACTTATGAGAAAACTTTAACCTTGACCATAACTTTTGAATGGTAAGGGCTAGGGCTTTCATACTTCACATATGTAATTCTTTTGAGAAGACTTTTCATAGGATACCAAGAACGTTAACCCTTTGACATTGACCTTGTAGTTCAGTGATACTTTCTAAATAGATGACTGATGATAGGGCGTTCACATTAGACACAAAATGTCATAAAAAATGGCATCCCACCCAAAAAAGACACCAAAAGCGGGGAACCACAATTCTTTGAATTTGCTTGTTTATTTCATTATTCAGAACTTTACTGCAGAAAATAGATCTATCATAATGTTATAAAGCTTCAGCAAAGTCTCCAAAAATTAAGTACATTTCATTCAGAGACCAAACCTGACCATGTTTGTTTTACATGAGTTTTTCAAAAATTTAACACAGTCTGTTCATTTTTGGGAAAAATAGATTATCTATTAGACCCTTTTCCTGTGACATATTTTGCTTAGGAGTTATTCCCCTTAGCCGCCATACTGTAGGGCAACATTCCCAGATCCATTTATTACCAATGTTTAACCAATTTCAAATTGTTTTACCGATTACTGAGGTAAAGATAACACTATTTCTCTCATGAATTTACATTTGTTAAAGCCTCTAATAATTCATAATTTTAAGATTGTAAATATTTCCCCCATACATTTCTTGCACAAGGGCGGATTCAGGGGGTTGGGGGGTGGTGGGGGGTGGTGGTGGTGGTTTGGGAAAAACCCCCCACTCACTGAATTTTTTTTTTACAAGTGTCATTTTATCATTGTTAGCATTATTTTATAAGACTCTAATAAACATAAACCCTTTGTTTGTACAACTGTGAAATATACATCAACTACGTAACAGGAAATCATTTTCTGCTTGAATGCACACAATACACAGGTAATTAACAGGTAGTCCGTGCAAAGTCTAGTGAAGTCACAAGATCACAGTACAATTGTAGTCAGGTACCAACAACAGAAAACTGCATAGTTACGGTGCTGCTCGAGATCATATTAAATATTCTTTTGCTGATAAAATGCATGTTTTTTAAACTAAATTTATTATTATTATGAAACTACCCGGTACTCGTATTATTCAGGTTTTTTTACTGCTTAAAAATTAGTTTAAACTTTATTTCATTTAAATTAGACATCATATATACACAACAGATTATACATAAAGGATTCGGAAACAAGTTGTAACAACTTATATTAATCCATTTCCTTAAATTAATTTAACTATAAATAAATGTTTAATTAAAAATTAAATTAATATACTGGTAACTTTTTTTAACAGAACCAAGTTGGCCTGGCAAACCCTCTAGTTTTGACAGATTCTCCAGTTTATGTAATTTTTTTTCTTCAGTTTGAAATTTCATTAATTGTTCATGTGTGTTTATACATGTATTCCAAATCATATTGACAGAAAATCATGGTATATACTCAAGTAAGTTAAACATGTTAAAAAGGTGCATTTAAAGAAAAGACAACTTGTCAAATGATTGATTGATTGATTGTATACGGTTTAACGACCCTCTCCAGAATATTTCACTGATATGGAGAAGTCACCACTGCTGGTGAAGGGCTGCAAATTTGGGCCTATGCTCGGCACTCAGGGCCATTGAGCAGGGAGGGATCTTTATCGTGTCACACCTGCTGTGACATGGGACCTCGGTTTATACGGTCTCATGCGAAGGACCGCCCCATTTAGTTGCCTTTTACGACAAGCAAGGGGTACTAAGGACCTATTCTAACCCGGATCCCCACGGGACAAAAGACAACTTGAAGTCAACTGCTTGTATTCCTAAAATATTGTCAGATTTAACAATTTTTTTAAAACCAAAGTCTTAAGTCTTGAGTTAAAGTTAAATTTAATTGAAAACATTTTATTAAAAATTTGTGTGATGATCTGTCTTTAAAAAAGCTACAAAAGTACCCAAAACAGGTCCAGGAAAATCACTATATTTAGCTATATAGGTAAATCTACCTATATAGCTTTATTAACCTATAAAATATAGCTATATTTAGCTATTTTGGAATAAGTTTGTTTTATGAAAAGCAGACAAAAAGTAATGAGGCAGAATTAGTTTTCAACTTTGAAATGGACTGAGAACAATTCGCCAAAAACCCACTTATAAAAATGTTTCTCCTTTTGTGCAAATGCAATCAAAGATCTAAAAGTTTTGGGGCTACATGTATGTTTAACAGTTTATCTGTAAGTAAGCAGCTACTTTAACAAAGAAAAGCAGTTTTGGTCAACAAGATAATTGATTGGTATTAATTGAGCACAATGCAAGGCAATCACACTTAGTCATGCCTCACCGCACTTCCAGCTATCGAAACAATACAGATGCATTTTTTGGTCAAAAAGTGTTTATAGCGAGCGCAGCGAGTGTCGCGAAGCAACGCTCGTCACTGTGAGTTCTTAAAGCAATGCCTGTACGAAGAGAAAATTTGGACTACTGCACATCCATTCGATAGAATTTTTTGATGCTGTAATTTCGACCCACAATGCATCACTTGTTTTAGCTACGTTCTCGCGTGAATAACAGCAAATTTTCAACAAAAAATTTACTCGCTTTACTTAATGGATATATATTTAATATAAATAGAGAAAACAAAACGTTCTTCATTAACTTTCAGCACTGTTCAGGCTTTTTCTTGGTATATTGCAACTTACATACGACGTCATGTGACGTCAGAGTCTAGACGCACCAAATGTCACGTGCGGTTTGACGAGCCCGATCTAAATCAAAACAACAGAAGAGTTTGCGCTCGCTCTAAAGGTTGCACCGTCAACATATTAAGAGGCAATGTTTTTTTCTATCTATGCCCTAGGTTGTTTTTATCAATCCTTTTAAAAAATATATCAGCCATAATTTACATGCAACTTTTTGTCTGCTGTTCATAAAACAGAAACTTATTCTAAAATAGCTTAACTTCGGGAGGCCCGAACCCCCGTCTATGGGAGGAGAAAACCCCCTCCCATGCCCTCTCCCTTCGGCCCTATGGGCCTCAACCCCCCCCCCCC
>PRKT01000066.1:834071-881971 GCA_003671525.1 Saccostrea glomerata | reverse complement strand
TATATGCAATTTTTCACAAAAACGTTTTTTGAAAGATATAAACAAAAAGTCGCAAATATTTGACTATTCATATATTTACTATGGACTATCAAAAATACAACCTAAATCACAGAAAGTTCAAACATTGCTGCTGTTGAATAGTTTTAAGCAAAATATGAATTTCCATTGTTTGAGTAACTGTGTGTACGGTGAGGCGTGGGTAAGTATGATTGCTTCTCATTGTGCTGAACTGTTACTAATCAATTATCCTGTTGGCCATAACTGGCCTCCTTTATAATTTCATTCAAGAAATAACAGTGTGGTCACTCATCAATAGCCCCAAAACTTTTAAAACTTTGAGTACAAAGTCTCACAAGGAGACGCAATTTGTTGAGTGATTTTTACATGCATTGTATTCAGAAGAATACAAAGTTTAATATTTCCACTGCACCAAGGTGCGACTTTTTGCACATGTTGAAAAAATAACAAATTTGAGAAAAAAGTCTTACAAAATAGCTTAATCAAGCTATTCTGAATAGCTTAATAAAGCTATATAGCTAAATCAAGCTATATAGCTTAATCAAGAGATTGTGCCGGACCTGTTTAAAATTAGTTACTCAAAGACTTTGCCCTACCAGATGGAAGAAAAAGGGGACTAACTCCTAGGCAAAATATGTCATAGGAACGGGGTTTATTGGGAATGGGACCCTACACGGGGCAGTGGATTTATGATTGAGTATGAGCGATTCTGTTCAGCAGCATACAGAATATTAATAGAAAACTTAGACAGCGTTATAGGAGTCTGGAGAATAATAGATTGCCCGCCTGCCAAAAAATGTTATCAATAAATATTCACCCCGTCAACACATTGTCAAGGCAATGACGAACAATCTTGTGCATGGTTTTCAGCACCTATTGTTACCTAACATACCTGCAAAACTTTGTTTACAACACCCGAAATGCCGATCCCGATCAGTATTGCGCGCAGAAAAATCGAAGTACTGAAAGTACTGATCGATGTGACTTGAAATGAAAAGAGAATGAAACCAAAAAAAAAAAAAATTTATATATAGCTTTTATATGCTTATTTACTTAGTTCTCTTCGTTCCCTGTGAGGCACAGGGCTTTCATAGTCGCTCTCCACAAATTTACTCTGTTCTGGACTCAATTTTTCCTCATTCCAAGATCATAAACTGACAATACACTTAATTAAGTAAGAATCTTAGTTTTTCATAGCTTGAGTTTTATCTAACATACTTGCTTGAAAATTAGCAGGTATTAAAATTCAAGCATGTGATGAAAAATTCATTTCATAATCATAATCATTTCAAAAGTTATATTGGTTTTCCTCCAACTGTGTAGTGTTCGCCCTTGTTTTCTCTTACTTTATTCCAGTCCAATGCCCCTCTAATGATGCTGTTTTGGGGCTTTAATTTCTCCATGTATGACCAATCCACTGCCATGCTCGTTTCTTAATCTGGAGGGATGTTGGTTCTTCGCTAGTACGCTCCAGTAGCCGTTCATTTGATATTTTCACTTTACGGATGTGTTTTAATTGATGCCCTCCAAATAACATTCTATCTGGGTAATGATAATATATCTAGGCCTGCATTGCTCGATATTCCAGCATTGCAGCAACTTCTGGATTTTCAGGGGAAGTCTGAAGTTCTTTAATCTTAGATGTTTGGGTATAGTAACAGTAACTTAAGACTGGGTTTGATGATTAAAGTCTCAAACTGAAGGTATTCTGTTCCTTTTAGAAATATAATTGGATTGAAGTATATGCAGGTTTTAGCAGAATTTCGATGTACTTATGAGACATCACAATTTGAAATGAATGAGAATATTTTTTAATGGAATATTCATTGCTGAAAATTGTATTTATTCAAGTATCGATAGAGACTTATTTCAGCGAATTATGTTTCGGCATGTGTTTCTGGCGATTATTTCAAACGGTATCATATATTCTGAGACACACTGTATGTTATGTCTGCTTTAAACTGAAGTACATTTTGCTATACTACAGATAATGCTGAGTTTTTCAAAATGACAAATTATTTTTATTTCTTTTAATAAAATCAAAATCGAATAAATTTACAATAATTAATTATAGCATCATTACATAGGCTATTTTAGAGATAAGTACCGAATTGACTTCAAGTGATTTAATTAAAAGACATTTCATTCGCCATTCAACAAAACATGATCAATATCCGATCTACTAACCTGATTTTCTTGCGTGTTTGACGAAGTTATAGAAATGAAATTGTAATATGTTATTGATTTTGATATTAATGAGATTGATTTAATAGGAGTAAAACAAAACAGTTGTTGGCAGCCTTAAATTGGACAACAGCTTGCCCCCTGTCCAACAGATCGACCATTACCCTCTACCCCATTCAGAAACTGTATACTGTTTATTCCCTTTCTGTTTGTTTTATTTCCAAAATCAAAGAATTGATTGAACAAAAAAGAGGTTCCTATTGTCAGAAAAGGTACACATTGATTAATAATTAAGTAAAGACAAGATGTGTTTGTGAAACACTGATGCCCCCGTATGGCAACATAGGGAAGATTAAACTTTTCTTAAATGCAAATTTACTATATTGGTACCTAAAGTAAGGTATTCTCACTCGAAATACAATTGTGAAATATGAAAGTAGGCCAAGGTTAAAGTTAATTCATAAATACGTACATCTCCAACGTCAAAGTCGAAAGGTCAAGATAATCGGAATCCAATTCAATGAAAAGTCTTGCCACAAAGAACATATATGTGAAGTATGGAAGCCCTAGCCCTAACCCTTTGAAAATTATTGCCAAGGTAAAAAAATTTTAAAATGATCAAGTCAAACTCCAAAGTCAAAGGGTCAAAATTCTTGATATTTTAAATGAAACGTCTTGTTGCGAGGATTTATTTCGACAAGTATGAACGCACTAGCTATAACCCTTTAAAAGTTGTGGTCAAGGTTTATTTTTATTTAAAGTAAGTCAAACTCCAAGGTCAAGGTTAAAGGTTCAAAGTTCTTGGCATACAATGAAGTGTCTTTTCACAAGGATTACACATCTGAAGTATGAAAACACCTAGTTCTTAGCGTTCAAAAGTTATGGCCAAAATTAAAGATTTTTCATACGTACGGAAATCTCCAACGTCAATGTCAAAAGGTCAGAGTAATTTATACCATATAAAAGGTGTTGACACAAAGAATACTTATGTGATGTATAAAAGCCCTAGTCCCAACACGTCAAAAATTATGGCCAAGGTTTAAAATTTCAAAAAAAGGTCAAACTCTAAGGTTAAGGTCAAATTGTCAAAGTTATTGGTATCCAATAAACGGTCTTCTCACAAAAAGGGTTTTTTAGGTCTCGAAATCAAGGAATTGGGCCTTTCCAATTTGAAAAAAGCGACATTTTGTTGAAATTGGGAAAAATGTCATATTCAATATTTTTGTTAAAAAAACTCAGAGGGTTTTCTTAATTTGCAATGTTTTTATTGGCTTATTTTACATTCAGAAAATCTGTTTTTGGACCAGGTATACTAAATTTCCAATAATCATTGACCCCCCCCCCCTTTGAAAAGCGGAGGGTATATAGTAATTGTCCATCTGTCTGCCTAGCTGTCTGTCCATCCGTTTGTCTGTTACGCTTTGGGGTATCTATCTCTTCAGTGGCGTAGCAACGTTTTTGAAAGTGGGAGGGCCAGCCAGAGAAATTTTTTTTCACTTACCTGAAAAAAGTTGAAAAGCAAAAAAAAAAAAAAAAAATTGCCAAAGTCCAAATACCTATTTCGAGGGGGCGGGGGGTTAGAGGTAAACTTTTTCTCAGTGTCAACTACTTTTAGTGCCAATTCTTATATTACATTTTCGGTACATCACTAAAATTCGACAAGTGGGGGGGCCAACCAGGCTTTCAATTAATATTTCTTATAGTATATGTAAGGTTGGGAAAAAAGTGGGGGGGCCAGGCCCCCCCCCCTGCCCCCCCGGTTGCTACACCCCTGCTCTTATCCACACCACTTTTACCACTGAATGAAATTTAATAAGAAATTTACAGACTCTTTGTTACAAAGTGCCATTGTGCACCTCCTATTTACTGTTTTATCGGACTGATATTAGGGTTTTCCAGAGCAAAACATTGACACTGTTATTTTTTCTGTAATATTGAAGAGTAACCATTTCTTATCCACAAATCCTCCTATATCACTGAATTAAATTAAAAGATATTTTCACAGATTCTTCATTACATATTGCCATTGTGCACCTCCTTTTTTTCTTTTTTATCTGGCACTTACTTCTGGTCTCCAAAAGCAAAACAGGGATTTTGTCGTTATTATCATATGGGAGACGGGGGTATCATTTAGTGGGCTCGTTGCTCACAGCACCTCTAGTTTATATTACAATGATAACTTCATACTTCATATGATACAGGTTTATATGATTGATTGATTGTATTTTGTTTAACGTCCCTCTCGAGAATTTTTCACTCATATGGAGACGTCACCGTATGCCGGTAAAGGGCTTCAAATTTTGACCTTTACTCGGCACTCAGGGCCATTGAGCAGTGAGGGATCTTTATAGTGCCAACGCCTGCCGCTGACACGGGGCCTCGGTTTTTAAGGTCTCATCTGAAGGACCCTGATACAGGTTTAAATTGCATCTTGGATCAATGATCTTCTTTTGTCTTCTAATACGCTCATAAAGGTATGTAGTATCCAATTTTGGTATGCATGCTACACTGAATAGGTTCTTTCGAATGACACCAAGGTCAATGACCTTGTGACCTTGACTATGACCTATATTTTGCATTTTAGAGAGTTAACCTCCGCTATAAATTGCTTTACGGGGGCATCAGTGTTTCACAAACACGGATTTTTTTGTTATTTTGGTTCCCTGTTTCGATCTAAATCACTCATATTTGATATTTCATATATACTATAAGTTAATATGTTTGGGAAAAGGATGAAACATGCATGTCAAGGTCACACGGTGAAAAATCAAAGCATGCTTTAAAACAGCATGTCACGGGTAATGCACATTATCTAATATGAAAGCTATATGTATTCCAGTTTTCAATCAAAAGTTATTATAGAGAAAAAATAACATTTTTGAAAATCTTTATGGTCAAGGTAATAATGTAAAAAATCAAATAAAGTTAATTAAAATTTTATGCAATGAAATGTTTTTTCACAAAGATTACATATGTGAAGTATGAAAGCTCCAGCTGCAATCTTATCTTACCCCTTTTTTTAATTTGATATTTCCAGGAAATTTAGAGCTTTAATTCCAAAATATCTCCGTAATGGTGCAAATATACTTTTAAATATAGGCTACTGAAGGCAAAATAAATTATTTTAACATTAAACTGACTTCTAATGTGACGAAATTTTATTCACTTTCAGCAAGATAGCCCATTAATCGCGAAAACCAGGTAAAACTAATAGTACTGTGAGCAATGAGCTCACTAAATGATCCCCCTCCTCCCTTATGGTTATATTGATGTATTTTGCTGTGGCTGGGAAACCCGAAATATGTGTCGGATCAAAATGTAAAATAGGAGGTGTACAAGGGCAATACGTAATAAAGATTCTGTGAAAGTTTCATTAAATTTCACCCAGTGGTATAAGAGGAGTTGCGGATAAGAGATGGTATCAAAAGCGTAACAGACATACGGACGTACAGACTGACGGACAGCTAAATGGACGGACGGACATACCGATTTCAATATACCCTCCCACTTTTCAAGCAGGGGTATAATAAATCTGCGTGTTTACTTGTTGATCTTCCTTAAGTCAGTTATTGCGGGATGTACATGTACTGAGTCTGAGACAAATGCACTTTAAATGCGTACACACCTGGATAAAGTCGATTCGAGGATATGAATGATAATATTTTAAGAATCTTCATGTACAGTAAAGTATGTTGAAATATTTTCTGAAACGTAATCATTTAACTGGTGCCAATGTTATGCAGTAATGTTCACAGATCTACAGAACGCGGTGAGGAAGCCTTTATCTACCAAGGATCAACAGTGATGAAGAACTGGAACGTATTAATATTGAGGTAAATTTCATTTACATGTATACTATTCCGTTAAATTATTTGAAAATTTGTTATTGATATATTTATCTGAAATACTGAATTAATGTCCTATAATAATAGTTGGCATAACTATTTAATACTAATTACAATATCATATACATGTACTTTCTAATGATATATGCATTTTCCATGGATTAACTCCAATTTATTATTAGCTTCAGGAGCTGCCTATCTTTTTGAAGATGTTTTAAAATTTGTATTTTTGTAATTGAGATGTTAATTTTTTTCATTGACTCGATAAAATAATTCTTTATTGATAACAGACATTAAAGTCGAGAATAAAGGTTCTAGATTGATTGATTGTATACTGTTTAATGTCCCTCTTCAGAATATTTCACTGATATGGAGACGTCACCATTGCCGGTGAAGGGCTGCAAATTTAGGCCTATGCTCTGCACTTACGGCCTTTGAGCAGGGAGGGATCTTTTTCGTGCCACACCTGCTGTGGAATGGGGCCTCGGTTTATACGGTCTCATCCGAAGGACCGCCCCATTTAGTCGCCTTTTAAGATAAGCAAGGGGGTACTGAGGACCTATTCTAACCCGGATCCCCACGGGACTAAAGGTTCTAGAAATTCGTTTTATACTTTGTTTTAATGGTTATTATATTAGGTTTCAAATTGTTTTTCCTTTCTCATGGGATATTCATTAATCTATGATTTTATAAAAAAGTTATGTTGCATGAACTGCTTCCCAAGATGGGCGTGTACAAGTTAAAAAACAAAACGTATTGAGTTTCCTGATACGAATTACAGTGCCAAAAATAAATAATAAAAGTAAAAATTTTTAAGAAGTTAGTTTTGCTTTGAATTAATTGAATACATTAATTACAGTTGAAAATGACATTCTTATGTATTATATCACATCACATACATGTTCATAGGTATTATCACATGACAAAATCTTTGATATCAGTACAAGGAGTTTGTATGTCCTTTTTTGTTAGCATTCAGACATTCATAGTTTTTAGATATTTGATTCAAACAATTTTAAGAATACAATTAATGCCTCTTCTAGGTGTAAACACCCACTCTCAGCGTAAATGGCCTTTTTGACGAAATGCATGTCTCCTGGCACTACTTGAAAAAAATGACGTATTTAAAAAGTTTTATCTGTTATTTTTCATTCAGATGTAACTATACACACAGCCTGAGAACGAAAAACACTTCAGAAATTGATATTTTTTAAAATACAAAGAAGAAAACCTATCAATTTTGTCAAATCATTCATACGTTTCTAGAGCTCTTCATTTCATCTTACTATATCAGGACACATATGGAAACTATAAAATGTATTTTAAATAAGTACTAAAATTACGATCATATTCCGAAATCATTTTTTCAACTTGCCGAAATGTTGCTTAAAAGTGTGTAAGTTACGTTTCCGATTATGAATGTGTCTTTTTCAGTCTTAAATATCTTTTATCTCGCTTATTTACATTTTAAGATTAACTGAATTTAATTGATCTGTCAATTGATATTTGAATCAATATACACTGGTGACAAAATATTTCGTTCGTTGTATTCTGTATGAAGGATATGGAGATAACGAACAGTATTCAATCTCAAAGTCAATAAAACAATAAAAAATAAGACCAGAGCAAACACGGACCCCCGAAACATCAGAGGTGGGATCAGGTGCCATGGAGGAGTGAGCATCCCCTGCCGACCGGTCACACCCGCCGTGTGCTCCTTGTCATTATCAGGAAATAACGGAAAAATCCGTCGTCAATTCAGTGTATAAATAATGGACTAACAATTGGTATGAAAAACGTCAGTCAGCATTTGACTCAATGATAAACTGTATTTGCTGACAAGGTCATTGTATCGACCATAGAACTTACGAAATGATGACTTTAAACGAGACTGCTGATATTCTTGTTTCGTCAACTTGCGTGTCAAAAATTTACATCGTTTTAGAAATTGTTCAACCGTAGAGCATGCTCTTGCGTATCGAATCAACTGAGATATATATACTCCGTATGCAGGTGATGAAGGTATATTGCTGCACAAGTAAGGGAAGTTGACGATAGAAAAGTTAAAGTCATCACGTTTATCATATAGCTTGGTTGTTAGATAACCATTTTTGTCTTTTTCAAGTAGAATATCCTTGATCCTTCGTTCTAAGAATGTAAGCTACGTAATCATGGACATACTACAATGTATATGGTAAATGTATATTTAGATTTCTGTGTGTTTATTTTATAATATGTGTGTATATTTTTTCTCCATCGAACAATTACAGTAGTCGGTACAAAAATAATGATTTTACCTACAACTAGACAAGATGTATTCTACGTTGCCATCCTATTGATAAAATGTAAGATACAATGTTCAGATTCTTTTTGCTATCGCTCTCGAGTTTGTTTATTTATTGTGTAACTTGCAGTTATACCACCTTCCTGGATAATGCAGTCAGCCTCATAAAAAATTCTTACATTTTTGTTTTCTTTTCAAAGTTTGTTGGCAAGACACAATAAGCGATTGATACAATGCAGTTCGAATTCCACACTAATATAATTTAAATTCTATAAAATAAACCTCACAAAAAATATAGCTCTGATTATCATACTCCAGCCTCGTTAAATATTAAAGAATTAAGCAAAATGAATTAGGTGATCACGAACCTTCCATTCTTTGTTTAAAAATTGCCATGGCGCTAGCTCACATATCTGTTTTAAAAGATAAACTTGTTCTGACATTATGACGATGCTGAGTGATGTGTTTGCGCTGTGTCTGACTATACGGCATGCCCACTAAAGCTGTTAAGCTGCGAATTTCACCGTCGAAAAAAAACCCCAAGAAAATGTCTGTCCTAATCAAATTTTCAAGGTAAAAAAAATTATATTTTAAAATAAATTTTGATTTAGTTAAAATGCTCTAGATCATATGTTAGATAGATTTACCCTTCGTAAATTGTAATCATTTAAAATTGTCAGCACGAATAACATGTAATCAAGCAGTCATAATCCTGTTAGCTACATTCTTTAAGTTCTACTCTATCACTTACCAAGAAATTAATGATTTATTTACGTGAAAATCTCTGTCTATGCAGTATTTTCATCATTATACCCCCCGCTTGAAAAGCGGGAGGGTATAAAGTAATCGTTAATTCCGTCCGTCCGTCCGTCTGTACGTCCGTCCGTCTGTCCGTCTGTTACGCTTTGGGGTACCCATCTCTTATCCGCAACTCCTCTCATACCGCTGAATGAATTTTGATGAAACTTTCACAGAATCTTTATTACATATTGCCATTGTGTACCCCCTATTTTACTTTTTGATCCGACACATATTTTGGGTTTCCCGGCCACAGGAAAACATGGACTTTTTCACCAGTTATAACCATGTGGGAGGCGGGGGGTATCATTTAGTGAGCTCATCGCTCACAGTACCTCTAGTTTCATTCAGAAGTTTGTAAGGCTGAAGATTTAAATTGTTCTTAATATGACTAATAGTGTAGCATATAGCGTCAATAACGTAGTTTACGTACTATCTCAGATAATAGGGACATAAAAAATATCAATATAGACAAAGTATAGGAAACTTTTCTTCTTAAATTATGCTAAATTATGTCTTTTGTTTATCAAAACTAATCCATATATTCAAAAGTTTAAGTATTATATGGTTAACTTGTGTAGTAAATGATGTTTTTGTAATATACGTTATGTCCCCTTGTTATCTACGTCACAGTTACATATATGATATTCGGTGTGTCTCTTTTGACTATAGCTTTAATAAATCTGTGTTATTGGTATTACATTGACCATGATTCAAATTAACTTTTCATTTATTCGATTCTAATAAATATGATATTCAAAGATCTGTTTGAACTTAAAATATAAAAGAAAAAAATGTAATGAACAATGGATGCGTAAGTTAATGGTTTGTGTTATCGTAAATGCTCTAAAAATATTGAAGATTAGGACATTTTTCGAATGAAAGTTTTTAAATTAATCACAAAACTCACATTCTCTATATTTTCCTTAATTCTAATGAATTATTCTCTGTTTTTTGTTAATTTAATTGTGGCAACGTAAATTACATGTAATTTCGAAGGGTGTTACTTATGGGTTCATATCTGTTACATTTTTTTTTATCCGAGTAATCAAATTTTGTGTTCAAACAAGTGAAATACAAAGGTAGGAAATAAGACCAAAATCTTAAATATAAAGAAAAAGAAATATTTTAAACTCTGCATGCTTGAAAATAACGTATAACAGGTAATTTTTACTGCTGTAAATTTTTACGAATTTCTGCTGAAATGGGGTTATTTTGTTTTTTAAGCGTTAAATTCTTTCGAATTGAGCAGGTCCGTAAAAATTAAAATCATCAGAGGTGAAGTTTCAGGTAATTGTGATTTAGCGTTTTGAATGCCTTAAAATACAGCTCAACGAACTTTTTAAGCTCACATGGTTTTTCGCACAAATTAAGGTCACATTTTTCGAGCAAGAAAACTTAAGTTCATCGAGTTTCAGTACGAGACATTACCCTTATATTATTAAATATTTCATGTTAAAGGTGCATATACTCTACAATAATTTTCTTAAGTTTTAAAAGTCGATATTTTAAAAGGGAATTTGTTTTTAAATGTAAGATGTTATATTTTTATTATTTCAACATAGATATTTACAATAAATTAATCGAGCTTTCTTTAACAATATTTAGTTGAAATTGTCAAATTGACTTCTTACAGATGAGTATTTTTCTAAGTACTTTGCACATTTTAAATACTTGTTTTTGTTTTGTCGAAATGCAAAGCCAAAAAATGACATATCTGCATAAGGAAATCATGTCAAATGATACGATAATAAAGTACTATTTATCTTTCAACATATTAGATTGTTACTTTTGAAAAGAAAATTCTTTGATATTTATGTTCTTAAACTTTTAAATTTTGTGTTGGAAGGTATCTATCTTGATGCTAGATTTCAGAAAGCCGAATTTTTCATCTTTTTAACATAGAAAACAGTCGAACAGATGAAAAATACTTCTATCATCTTGCGCCTTAGTGTCATATTAATGTACAGAAAATGGAGAAGTTACATGAACTGCATTGTTTCTGTATTTAAGCAAGGCAAAGGTATGCTTTAAAATGAACGGATACTAAGATGATTGCATTCGTCGAGAAATCTTTTAAAAACCAATTGGTAACTGTCATGGTCTTTCATCCAAGAGCGTATAAAAATCATACCAATTATTAGGTGTGAATTATGTTTAAAGTAATGGAATAAGATCAAAATTAAG
This sequence comes from Saccostrea glomerata, assembly GCA_003671525.1. Lineage (NCBI taxonomy): Eukaryota > Metazoa > Mollusca > Bivalvia > Ostreida > Ostreidae > Saccostrea > Saccostrea glomerata. The sequence goes on along the minus strand of PRKT01000066.1, from coordinate 870,655 downwards.
TTATAAATCACTTTTAATCTATATTTTGTTCCCACGTTACATAATTTTGCATTATAACAATGTGACCTTAACTTGTGCGAAAAATCATGTGAGCTTAAAAAGTATGGTGAGCTGTACATATACTTGTTTTAAATGTCTTGAAACCCGATGTAAAATAAAAACGAAATTGTTGCCGTGATAACTAGTGTCGATTCCTTAAGTGATATGTTTATTAATCTAAATACCTTTGTATACCAGGTATCAACTTATTCTCAAAATAGGTGGAAACCCTACAAACGCCTCGCGTCGAGCATTAATCAGGAAATACGATCTCAGACTTTTCAAAAGTGAACGTCAATGAAATGCACGTTCTGATAAGAAAATTATTTTTTATCAAGGCACCTGTACAGCATGTCTTGATTTCATACAGTGTCCTTTGGACGTAAACAGAATCTGATAAAACTTATCTCTTTCAATTCACCTGTTAGGCTGTTTTATATCATATAACACGAAAGAATTTAATGTTTTCCAGAGGTGAACTTTGTCAGTGTGTAAGAATTGTACATGTACATATTGCATTTCTAGTTGAGTTGTAACTGGTCAACAAAAATTGACAAAAACTCTGTACAATATGACAATATTCTTATTCAAAAGGGGGTCCGCTGTCAGCTATGTATTTTTCAATTTAAAAAAAAAAAATTATTATTTACGAACAGCATAAAATATGTACAAAATATGTATTCAGTTTGGTTACAACTGGTGATTGTTCGTGAAATAATAAACTTCATGATAATTGATGTGCAAGTGTTTTAAAAAACTCAGTGCATACATTGATTAAAAAATTCGGAAATCGAAACAAATTAGATGAGGCAAGTAAGGGACAAGTGCACTAACGCAGTGGAGAATTTGCTTTTTTAGGTAGGACTATGTCGGAAAAGTCTTTGTCACAAGATTTTCAAACTTTTCAAAATGATAAATTAGCATTTACCATGTTTACTTATCAATCAGTTAAAAGCATTTGAGATGTTTCCTTGTTAATAAACGTAGTAAAGCCTGTGGAACTTTGAATGGTAAATACATACTGCAATTACTCATATTAGGGGTACGTTCAAGAGAACGTGAAAAATATCAAAAATACTTATTCATACATCGTCTTGTGTAAACTTTATAAATTGAAAAGTATTAAACAGAATTTTTCAAGAAAGATATTTTTTATTCTATTGACATAAAAGATATGCCCATATTTAAAAAAAAAAGCATTGACAAATGACCTCTATTTTCTTAGTTAATTTTCCACCTTAAATTTGTAAACATTTTTTCGGAAGGCTTTGTCATAATGTTTCAATCTAAAATATGATAAAAAAATACCAAAAATGATTGAAAAATTGATTAAGTGATATGCCTTTCGCCTCAAACTAACGATTGATTTAATATTGTTTAACGTCCCTCTCGAGAATTTTTTCTCTCATATGGAGACAACACCATATGCCGGTGAAGGGCTTCAAATTTTGACCTTTACTTGGCACTCAGGGCCATTGAGCAGTTAGGGATCTTTATCGTGCCAGCGCCTACCCTGATACGGGACCGCTGACACGAGACAATAATGAGAAATATGTATTTTACCAGTTACTGTTCTTGACCTTTTAATACTAACACAGGATTTGGTTATTTTAAAAATGACTATTCGGGGTAACATGTAGATTTACAATTTGAAAAATTTATCAAAAATTGTATTTTTCTATTTAAAAAGATCATATTTGATAGAAAAATATATACTTGTATTTTCCTATCTAAAAAAATCATATTTGATAGAAAAAATGTGTAAACACCAACCATTAAACATAAACATAATTAACAAATAGCTATGAAAAGGAATGCACATTATTTCAAGAAAGACATCACAAAATTTACACACAATCTTAATCACATCTCTGACTTAGACATATTTATCAAGATATTACACTTTTTTGTTGGCAACTGAAGATTTTTCAAAGGAATTTTGCATTTCCTTAAAGTAGTTGAATGTCATTCACAAGTTATCATGATAAGTTCTGTTATTTTATTACATGTGATAGTGTTTGATTTGTCCACTTCAGGTCAAGATTTGGCAAATAAAAGGTGCTTACTAATTTCTCCAATTTGAGAAATGTATAAAATCATATAGCTTGATAACAAAAAATATATATAAATAAAATATAGATATCAACAGTATTTTGACATAATTTTAATTGAATTCCAAATAATTCAAAATTCCAAATTTTCTACAATTCCTATTGAAGCTGTAAAGTACGGAAAAAGTAATCTTTAATTGATTATTACATTGTATATCATAATGGAAACCGATTTACTAGTGATGGTGTCATACGACGTAGACTCTACGTTAATAGCGCCGTTTAATTTCGGAATTTATTATCATACTTTTGTAATATTTCAACACTGCTGGAAACAAAGTTGATATTGATATTAATTATTAGTAATTTGGGATTATGTAATGTATATAGATATCCCTTATCCGGAAACAAAGATAATGAGTTTCGTCTGATTAAATAAAAGAGAGAAAATATTTAAATTGACAGTTGAATAAGCTGATGGGGGATCGATTGACGTTTTTTACTGAATAATACTTTTGCATTGTTTTATCAATAAAAAATCTAATGGAGCTATGTAGTTGTCGGTTTCCATCCTGATCTAACGAAGTTTGGACGTTTGTATCAGAAATAATAGAATAAAAATTAACTTTTTGAAGGCTTACTGTTTCACTGCATTGACATTTAAATACCATTTTTTAAATTCATTTATTGATATTGATTTATTGATTTATCAGTTATGTATGTAAACAGTAAAGCTGCCTATTTAAACTTCATCAAGATTGTGGAAATTGTTTTAATTCATTGTTGTTCTACGCACCATCAAACCTTTTTAATTTTTTTCCTTCTTTATATTTAAGTACCATATTGGAAATGAGCTTTTGAGCTTTAATTGGTTAGTCAAATATCAGACACATGTGCACATATGTAATTTATCGGATTATTCAATGCTGAATCATATTATGAATTTTAATATTATTGTAACGGGAATCCCATCATTAAACAAGTCGAAAAATAATTATTCAGCTCTCTTATTTTGTATTTATCAACAATAATTATCTTTGAGATTAATATAAATCACACAATAGCATTAGAATTGTACAGAAATATAATCGTTAGTATACATAGGAATCATTATTCAAATAGTGCCATATCTATGAAATTAAATGCGCTTTACATGTATAATGGGCAATAACTCTTACAAGCTTTTAATCTTTAAAATTACTTTCCACAATCGTGAAGATTTATCTTTCTTATGTTATCAAAATAACAAAAATAGCAATGCATACCGGTTTATGCAACTGTATAATTATGTCTTTCAGATATGGTGATACAAGATATGAATAATACAACAAAATTTAAAGATATGCTCTTTACAATTAATCTGTATTTACACTAAAATATTGCTTCTGAAATCATTTACTTCTATACATTTATTAAGATCTGAATAAATTAAGTCATATGGAATTATCAGATCAATTATCATACTTATATACCTAATATAGGTATAAAATCTATACACATAATGTTTACCAAGTATCAAATTCTTAGTTTCTCATAAACATCTTACTCTAATTAATTAAATTAAAAGGTTAAAATATATTAGCACTTACTTGTCTCTGTCCAATTAATGTCAGGAATAATTTTGTAGATTTCAATAAATTCAGCAAATTCACCAGAGTACTTTATTGATGTCTACATGACTATGATATTCAAATCTGAGTAATTATTACTTTGGACGATGTAAAAACTCTTACCTAATACCTTTTCGTAATGGAAATTTTTAAAATTTAACTTATTTATCTAACTAATTAAAAAAATTATTTTATTCATTTATTTATCATTTATTAAAAGATTTATTAAAATAAAAATCTAATACAGAGCCTCCCCCATTAGTAAATGACGTCCCTATCATTTCCTTAATGGGTACTTCCCTGGTAATATATGCTGCAACACTATACTTACAAAACACTGTGCTCACTTCTCACATGCATCTGAAATATATAAAACTGAACTCAAATCAATCATTTGTCAAAATATCAAGCATTGTTTACACAATTTTAGCTTCATAATTTTTCCTTTCCTGGGGCTTCTTCAAGTAATGTAGAAATTCACATTTCTTCATCCATTCCAGTAAATTATGTTGGGTGAATACATATTCCTGAGTGATCGTCCAAGCAGTTCTTATCATCTCCCTTCAACTTCTTCTAGGTATCTCTCTTACGTCCTTTAATCTCACACTATCTTTTACATCTACAGGATGTTCTTCTCCATTTTGCTTCAGAAGCTGCTTATGGGGAATCACTACTTCAGCTTTCTCCTGCTGCTGTCCCTCTCTAAGAATTTCTTTTTCAGCTGATGTTCCCATGGAACCTCTGCATAAGTTTCCCGTGTTCTCTAAGGAGACTAAGGAGAAAGAATTAAAAGAAAATATCAGAATATTGCATGGAAGAAAATGTTTGGGAAAATAATATTGATGAATTATATAGTAAAAAGCAAGAATTAGAAAACATTCGAAGACATAAGTTACAAGGTTTATACATCAGAAGTAGAGCAAAATGTGTTGAGGAAGGTGAAAAACCATCAAACTTAACTTGTGAATTACCAGATTTACTCTTCTTTGAATACATTTTGATGTAGAATTGAAAAAAAAAACACCATTAAATTACGAACCGAAACTGGTGCATATTAAATCAATACTTAAACAATAGGAGAAAAGGTATTTAACTCCCACAGGGAAAATTACTGATATTAAAACATTAATTTTACTATTACCTACTCAAATTTTAATGTCCATCCCAAATACTTTTGAATCGTTCTGTAAGGAATTGGGGAAAAAATTTCTCATTAATATGGAATAATTCAACCCATAGGATAAAGAAAGAAGTAATTGTGAAAAAAATATGAATAGGGGGGTTTGAAAATGTTAAATCTGACATTTCTTTTATAGCCTCCATGAAATTATTTTGGATAAGACATCTAATTTTTACAAATAGGGGTTGGAAAACCTCATTCCTAAATTTAATTTGAACAAATTTATAAGTTTTGGAATTGAATATAATGCAACTTTTTAAAAAAACATTTAAAAAATAAATTTTGGATATATGTTTTTAAGTCCTGGATAATGTTACAAAAACTTGACAAAAACTACGATGTTGCTGGTGACTCACCACTATTTTACAATCCACATTTCCATATTGGTGGAAAACCATTTTATAATAAGCAAATGTTTGACAGCAACATTAGACAAATTAATGATTTCATTAATGAGGATGGTTCACTATTTTCTAATGAGCATTTCTGAAACATCTATCCAAATATAAAGATTAACTTCTAAGAATTCAGTAGTATTATTTATGCTATAAAGGATTGGATGAACAATTCTGGTCAGGAAAAAACAATAAAAAAGCTCACTAATCCCATAATTATGTCTAATATTTTAACAGGAATGAAATGTAGAAAATCCAAATGCTATAATGAAATCCTTATTCAAGATGTTCAAAAAACTTCTGCTGCAGCAGGTAAAACATATTGGAGTGATCTTATAGAAGTTGGAACTCAGGAATGGAAAAAAAATTCACATTATACCCTTTAGGGTAACAAAAGACTGTAGACTCCAATGGTTTCAATATAGGATTATAAACAAAATCTTTGCAACAAATTCATATTTGATTAAAATTAAAAAAAAAAAACCTAGAGGTACTGTGAGCAATGAGCTCACTAAATGATACCCCCCGCCTCCCATATGCTTATAATAGCAAAGTTCTTGTTTTGCTGTGGCCGGGAAACCCAAAATATGAATCCGATCAAAAATTAAAATAAGAGGTGCACAATGGCAATATGTAATAAAGATTCTGTGAAAGTTTCAATAAATTTCACTCAGTGGTTTAAGAGGAGTTGCGGATAAGAGATTGGTACCCCAAATCGTAACAGACGGACGGACGGATGTACAGACGGATGGACATAACGATTACTATGGGGTATAAAATGTCTGTAAATTATGCAGTTTTTGTCATACTGAGGATGAAACAATAGAGCACCTTCTATGGGAATGTGATAATACACAATTTTTTTTAGAAGAATTTTTGCATTTGTTTGAAGATAAAACTGGTCTAATGATAAATGTTACTATGCAATCATTTATTTTAGGATTTATTAATGAAAATGCTGATATTCAAAATGCTATTCTTTTTTGGCTTAAATATTATATATATACTGCAAGATGCACAAAGAAACCTATAAATGTACACAATGCATTATTACAAATGAAATTTCATTATGAAACACAAAAATTTATTTCTTATAAGAATGGTAAAAGGAAAAATTTGATACCCAGTGGAACAGATAGAATCTGCTATTCTCTTTAGTTGAATCTGCTATTCTCTTTAGTTGAACCTTTACTCTCTCTCTCTCTCTCTGTTGCTCTCTCTCTCTGTTTTTTTTCGCTCTCTCTCTCTCTTAAAATAAAAAAAACTCATCTTTCTGTTTCTTTTGAAATATGTATATAATGTTGTATGTTGTGCGAATAAAAAACGAAAAAAAAAAAAAGAAAAGAAAAGCCTGGACTTTAATTTATCATGTGGAATGGTTGTGTATAAAGTTGAAAAGCTTTTCAGCTTTTGATTTTGCTAAAGTATTTTGATTTCAAACTGTCCAAAAGTTCATTGGATTGTTTAAGTATCAACATCTGATTAATCTTCTTTAATATATTGTGATCTTGGAGTTTGTCCTTCAATGCTGTTTATATCTTAGTGAGGAGTAAAGAAAGAGTGTGTTTGTAAGAAATGGTCTAAATCTAATCTACGCTAACTTGCTTATAAATCATGTTCCGCCAAATATCGTACACGCTAAATAAAATACATTTACCGTATAGAGAACAAAGCCACTCACTTTCTTTAACTTTCGTTTTCAATATCCAATTATCAATCGATGATAAATAAATAGTTAGTGAAAATGTTAAATTATTATTTTTTTTTATTTATGAATTCATTGTAAATGTTTCAAAGCTATGTGTATAGCTATACATGTAACAATGGTACTTTTTGATATAGTAGGTCATGCTGTGACATACAAATAATATGATTTCCGGCAAATATGGCCGCGTTGTTCATATGAGCCTGGTGTAATTCGTTGTATCAGAATTTGAAGATGACAGGGTTTTGCCGATTTTTAAGTAGGTTTTATACATTGTGGATATTAATATTTGTATCCAGACTTAATTTATAAAATTGAAAAAGAAAGAATTTTAACAATAAAACTCAATAATTTAATACTTAATTTTATAAATAGATTATCATAAGGAAGAAGGAATGGTTTCCATATAAATTTTGCCCTGTGATTTTCTAAGAAATGAAACTGGTGTAAAAGTTGAAAACTCATGCTTTTTAAATAATTGAAATTCAATGCAGAAAAATCATACAAGTCATTTTTCTCACATGTGTTTTTAAATGCTAATTATGACGTCATAAACATGTGCATTTTCCTGTATTATCTTAAAAAGTTGCAGAAGACACCAATTTACAATGGAATTTTCTTTCAGATAACATTGTCCACAGGCATCGCCCACAAAGATCTTGAGATATGTGATTTGTTATTGAATTTTGCACAAAATATCAAAAAATTAACGTGGGCGAAGGCTGTGGGCACTGTTTTCTACAGGAAAATCACCCTTGAAATGTGCCATTTGAGGCTTTTTCTGTTGAAAATCGAGAAATGCTTCACATTTATGACGTTATATTTGCAGAATGGTAAACCGTCATGCCGTATTATTTCCTGATTTATCAGAGTCATTTATTTAACTAATATTTAAGCCAGTTTCAAAACTTTTGATGTCATTACATTTTTAGGGCGCAATAAAGCTAAAAAATACATTCTTCTTAAAGGATGCTTCGTAGCATATATAGAAGTCTTTTTATCATATAACTTGAATCATTAAAAAACAATGCACTCATGATAATAGAAATATAGATTTGAAACATAAACAGACCCTGTAATTGAAAGATCTTTAGGAAACCATGTTCTTTGTGGCTTTATCTTCCAAAATGAAAATCAGAAAATCATATGCTTATAAATGCGTGTTAATACTGGGGAGCAAAACATGAAACCTGACATTATCGGGTATGTGCATGTATTTGACTCCCATCGATGCTGCTTGTGACTTATATAACATTTCAGTTTGAATTGGTATATTAGTTATTGCTTAACACTTTGAAAATTCTTTTTTGACTTAAGGACAGATGATGTAAAGATTCTGTTTTCCTTTGAATGAGATTTAATATCATCTTAGAGGCTAAGAATAGTGAATAAGAGTGAATATCTCCTTAGTCTTGGAAAATGAAACAGACTTGGGAAATATTAGTTAATACTTCTATAAAATAACAAATATGGACAAATCAACTCAGTAAAGGATTACAAGTAAAAAAAAAACAGAATATGTTTGCTTAGAGCTAAAAATGTAATATATTGAGCTAGAATAATATGAATAAAATGGCCTTGTCCCTATATCAATAAATAAACTATTACTTGCATATCGTATATCAAAATTAAAAAGAGACTTAGTATTTTTACTTCCAATAATGAAATTTCTTTTGAGAATCTGAGTACTGGAAAACAAAATTTGAGAAAATGCAATGTTCTTGAAAATTGCAGAAAACAACACAATAATTGCATATTTTGGATCAGATGTTGTACTCAATAGATGATATTTAAAAAAAACCCCCAGTTTTATGCCATTTTCAAAGGTATTTACATAATATTGGAAAATTACGCCTTTTATGACGTCATACTGAACTGACTAGCTGAGAAATCACGAGATTTATGAGAATGTTAGATAGATACATGATCTCCAACAATCCAAGTGATAAATATTGTATTTTCAACCTAAATTAAGCAAATTTTAATTTTTCAGAAATACTGAGGACCAAAAAAGGCCCTATGTGGCTTTTGCTCCTTTACAAAAATATATCAAGCCAGATGCATTTTATAAAGAAAAGGAAACAAGAGGCCCATGGACCACATCGCTCACCTGAGAAGTTTTGACCATTCTGTTCTTTACCAGATTTCCCCCTTTTGATACATGCTGCGACCTCACCCTACCCCACTAATTATAATTTAGATATTTTGAAATCTACACTACCCCAGGATGCTTCCATGTGCACATACGTTTCAGCTTTTCTGCCCCAATGGTTCTTGAGAAGAAGATTTTCAAAGATTTTCCTATATATTTCTATGTAAAGCTTTGATTCCTCATTTTTACCCCGCCCTACCCCCGGGGGTCATGATTTGAACAATTTAGAATCTACACTACCCCAGGATGCTTCCACATAAGTTTCAGCTTTTCTGGCCCAGTGGTTCTTGAGAAGATTTTCAAAGATTTTTCCTATATATTTCTATGTAAAACTTTGATCCCTCATTGTGGCCCCTCCCTACCCCCGGGGGTCAAGATTTGAACAATTTAGAATCTACACTTCCCCAGGATGGTTCCACATAAGTTTAAGATTTTCTGGCCCAGTGGTTCTTGAGTAGAAGATTTTCAAACATTTTTCCTATATTTCTATGTAAAACTTTGATCCTCCATTGTGGCCCCGCCCTACACCTGGGGGTCATGATTTGAATAATATAGAATCTACACTTCCCCAGGATGCTTCCACATAAGTTTCAGCTTTTCTGGCCCAGTGGTTCTTGAGAAGAAGATTTTTTAATGACCCCATCCTATTTTTGTCTTTTTTTTATTATCTCCCCTTATGAGTGGACTTGGCCCTGTATTTTAACAATTTAATTCCCCCTTCTCCCAAGGATGCTTTGTATCAAGTTTGGTCAAACTTGGCCCAGTGGTTCTTGAGAAGAAGTTGAAAATGTGAAAATTTACAGACGGACGGACGGACGACGGACAAAATGTGATCAGAAAAGCTCACTTGAGCCTTCGGCTCAGGTGAGCTAAATATGGTAAAAATCAACCTATGTGTTTTATCTGATTTATCACCATTTTGCGTTTCCTCATGAAAATTACCTGGCTTGGTATATTTTTGTAAAGTTTATATCACACTTTTAGCAATAACCTACTACATTCTGAAGTTTGATTTCACCTTTACTTAGTATTATTTGACCCTATTTTTTTTACTAATATTTTCCTAAACTATTTCATTTTCCAAGACAAATGAGAAAAAAATTCAAAGAATAATCTACTTGTGGTAATAATATTAAGTCTCCTCCAAATAAAAAACAATGTTTGTGTCATCTGTTCTTAATCGTCTTTTAGATTTTGACAACCAATGTTTTTTAATCAACACTACATTTTTTCTGCTGCACTTCTGACATAGTATACCGTTTGTTCAACATCAGCCATGTCCAAAACATTTTAAGCTCAGTACTTTGAATATTATCAGGAAAGTCTTAATTTTCAATATAAATAATTATTCTTTTATAACATAGATCTTCAAAAAATATTGAATTTTCAAAATGTCACAAAAGGTTGTTGTGCTCCTAACAATTTTAGCATCATTTAAGGGCATATCGTTTTTGTGAATTGAGATATAAACGAGATATTTCGCAGATATTTAGACATTATCTAGAGATATACTAGTATGCGGAGACAAAGAAATCTATTTTCATTTCCTGTTTTTAGTGTGAGTTGAAAAATATGTGATTGGTCTTTTTTTTTTAAATCACCACATGCCTAATCCTTTACAAAAAAAAAAAAAAAAAAAAAAAAAAAATTGGATTTTCAATTCTTAGAAGATACGTGAACTATGTTCAATTCGTATAAGCTACATATACGATGTATTTATGTCCCTACTTCACTATAAAAATGCACAATCAATATTATTTTCTTTTTTATTTAAAAATTAATTAAATTCCTAGGTTTTCAAATTCATGGCATAAATGCAGAGTTGTTGTAAAATAATGCTTTTTTATTCCCCCTTATCACAAGAAAAAAACCGTACAAATAACAATAACAGATAATTAGCATTTTTAAATAAAAAATTATCTTGTAAACTTGGACAGTGCATATATTAGAGAAGCATTTGTTAGTCAACAAAAAAATATTAAAATATAACATTCAGAGGAGTCATTACAAAAACATTTTGAAGATGTATTGAAACCTGTCTAATCCAATATGCACTCAAAACAAATTTTGTGTCGAAATAGACAGGGTGTAGGTTTTAAAAGTTAAAAACTTGTGTGTCGGAATACACGGGTGTCGGCTTAGACAGTTTTCACCGTACATTTTAAAATACTTTCTTGCCATTGATTTATATTGTAGGAACTGGGGACATCTTCTATAAATCCTTGTCAATTCTGTGTAATCAGAACAATCACGGATATATACATCAGCAAATCCTCAACCATCTGTCTGATTACGAAGATATTTACACAGACTTGATATATTATAATGGAGAAGAGGCATACGAGAAATGCAAAGGGTATGTAAAAGCACACAAAATGTTGATGTTTTTGTACGCAATCTTTTGGAAGTTGTGCTTTCAGGAAACATCAGAAGATTCTGAAAATGAAATGAGTTATAAAGTCATTATTACTTCAAAAACTGCATTCGCTACTATATATAACATGTTGAACTGTAAAGTATTACTTATTAATTGTAAAAGAATTCTTATCAACAAATAAAAAATTTGGAAATAATTTATTTTCAGAATAGTTTTCTGCTCTTCCTTCATATTCTTTTCCTAATAAATTGTAATATATTTTCAATTGATAAGTCAGGTTTAAAGTTTAGAATTTATTGTAAGTCCAAAAATATGAATTTCACAAATGCAAATTAGAATTTCCCTAAAGTTTCAAAAACTGAGTTTAACAAAGAATTGTCCAAATTTTGAACAAACTGAATTTAACAAAGAATAGTCCAAAACTGAACAAACTGAATTTAACAAAGAATGATCCAAAAGTGAACAAACTGAATTTAACAAAGAATGGTCTAAAACTGACTCACTTACAAACACACTCACATCTAATATTTGAAAACTCCTCCCACTTTCGTACTGACCAGCCATTAAATTAAGGATAGAAAATTGCATGAACAGGGGGAATTACAACACTGAAATTAGGTAGAGCTAGCCCCTAACTATTCTTATCAACTGTTTTCTGTCAATTGTATGAAATGTAAAAAAGTAAATATACACCCAACTGTTACAGTAGTTTTTTTTTGTATATTAACAACAAACAAAGACAAAATGGTGAGGAGGCTGATGTGGTCATATTCCAAGCTGCAGCGGACTTATATGGCTTGGATATTTACATAACTGATTACAAAAATTGTGACAGAATTATGAGAGCAAAGGCAGATCGAGTTGCTCGGGGATGGCTGCATTTACGATTCGTGCAGGATCATTATGACCTCATATCAGGTAGAGTAAGGCCATCTTTAAAGAATTATTTCGTTGCCCTCTCCCGATCAACTGATTTAAATAGCCCGACTCAATACTTTTTTCTGCATTCCGGGACACAATGAATATATATTTTTTATATATTGTATGTAAATATTTTTTATATATATATCAAGAAATATATATTGCTTTTTTCTGGAGAAATATATTTTACAACCTCACTATCGACCCAATAGTTTTACTCAGAATCTGGAGAGGGCAAGCAAATATTATTTTAAAGATGGCCTGATATGTTTTCCGGAAAAATATTTTATAAATTGTAATAATTTTATGACATCACTCCTGAAAAATCATTCTTGTTAAATTTTGATTTAAAATTATTATGTAAAAAAACCCCTCCTAAAACCCTCCTTAATGACAATAAGATTTTTTACGTGACCTTGATGGTTATATCATAATTTTCCTTACTTATAAGATTTTTTTTTTAAAGTAGGCTAACGTTGTTCATTGTTAGAATAGTAATCCCTTTTCTTATGGAGGAAAAATATCCTTAGTTTGGACTTGTTATTTACAGTATTTTCCCCCTTTCTCTCTTGTCCATGAAATGCTTTATTTGCCAAAAGTCAACATCGCCTCTTTTGACTACTGAACTGTTGAAATAATTGGTACTAGTTACGGTTTTCAAAACAGCCTCTCTTCTCGATCCCCCTGTTGAGCCCCACTTTGTGCACCCACCAATAAATTGGGTATTATCTAGTAAGTACATTTGACCTCTCATGCTTTAAAGAATTACATATTTGTAAATCACTTAGTAACACCTCGTGTTTTAGAGCAATGTTTTAAAACTCAGGGAATGATTGATTTATTGTATGTTGTTTAACGTCCCTCTCATATCTTTTTCTGATACATGTATGAAGACGTCACCGTATGTCGGTGAAGGGCTTCAAATTTAGACAAATACTCGGCACTCAGGGCCCTTGAGCAGTGAGGGTTTTTAACGTGCCAACGCCTACCACGACACGGGACCTATGTTCTTAAGGTAAAGACCCGCAACTTTCACTTCTAATGCAGAGCGCTTGGCGAAGGAGCAGTCACTGCCTATGTTTATGTCTTAGGTTTGACGCGCCGCCGCGAACGAGAATCGAACCCGGGTCTCCCGATCACTGTCAGGGATGCATTATAAGGATAACAAACAATTATATCAGGCTAAGAGTTCCATTGAATCAATACGCATTGGAAGCAGAGCTAAAGCGGACCTATAAAAAGATCAGATGGAGGAGTAAGCATCCCCTGATGGTCGGTTACAGAGGACTGAGTGCAGAGCATTTTATGAAACATCTAGCCACGGGTTTAAAGCTATTTCAATTATGCAATTTAAAAAATACACCCGGGGCAAGTATATTGACGCATGGGCGCACAAAACAATTTTGGCGCAAAACACTTTTGTTCCGCATATTCACATAGCATGTCTATTAACTCTATAAGGGTTTCCTCCTAATTGAAAGCGCAGATTCAACACTCGCAGAAAAAGCGCAGAAAAAAGAATAAAAACATAAAAATCTAATGGTTATCCAAGCATAAGAGATGAGCAAAATCTGGTAACTAAATCGCACCATTTATACATTTAGGACCTAACTTTTTTATTACATTGTAGAGAGGATATATATTACATGTATTTTAACTGAATTTAATTTCCAGTGAGGCAGGCGCATTTCGATCAAAAAAAATTATCACCTGCTATTTGAAATATTTTCTAAAAATAAAAATGCCTGTTTTTAGATTCTTCAAAAGAAGGTGCAGAAGAGCCTAACAATGCCTATAACTTAGCAATACTTCCGTTAAGGGAAAGGGCAAATAATCGAGGTAAGTTTCAATTGAGAAAAAGGACAATTTGAAAATTGTATCACTTCTTTGGAAAAAAAACTTGAATGTCAAGTTCTGTTATAACTAAAAGGTATTTTCAATTGCGCAACACAAAGACATAGTTATAGCACCGAATGAAGTTATTTATTTTTTTATACAAACCTTCATTTAGATACAAAGGGAAATGAAATAAATATGATTTATCATAAAAAATTAACATTCACATAATTATGTTTTTTTCAGTGTGGACCAGAATTCCTGATAACTAAGCACCAGAAGACGCAGAGTATGCAGTTTGAGGGCGAGTAGTACCGAGAGATAGATTGAATAAAAAGAGACAATGCTCTTTTATATTTTTGAAATTAAACCAATTTATAAAGAAAAGCATACTGTAAACAGGGGAATTTTGGCACCGTGTTATTTTTGCCTGTTTCACTACCGTTGCTAGTAGGCGAATTTTAAAGTGGACAAATAAAAAGAGACAGCATTTCTGTAAAGTAGGCCTAATTGTTTGCAAGCATGAAAGGGCGAAAATATGATGGAGCGAAAAATAACCCTAAATAGAGTAGACCATCATTTCTATTAATTATAAGCTAAATAATAATTTTATTTATTTATTATATTAAAAAAAAACAAACACTTTTCTTCTTGTGCATTGAAATATTATAAATCAATGTCAAAATAAAAAATGTATAAGATATACATGTTTTTACCTTGTGAAAGATCCTTAGAAGAAAAAAAAAAGTTTTCATTAAAGTAAAATAACAAAAATATTTAAATGGACAAAAAGTAAATATACACAACTAGTAGTGGTGACGATTTATTTCTTCAAACCTTGACAAAGAATTTAAAGAAAAAGAAAACAAAAGACAATACAAAAGGCATTATCTAATACTGTTCATATTTATTCTTTCGATTACCTAGCTGCTTTGTTTTCTATCTTGGTCTTAAAATAAAACAAAAGCCGTTTAAAGGCGTCATCTCTAAACCCTGTATTTATTGAATCTAAAGTATTACTTACACAGGAACCTTTTTCACGGTTATTATCTTTGGTGCCTTTGTTCAAAGCCACGACATAATTTGAATTGTTTGACATGCACAAAAGATCAATGTATGCGCATGTTTGTATTTGGAAAAAGACATCGTGACATATATTTCTTCAACATAGCCAATAATCATAATAGGAGAGGTTCATTTTTGTTGCATGACGTCCGACACTCAAGATGATTTACTTTTGACACCCTGACTATGCATCTCTCATCGATCGAATTTTTTGAAAAACAAGTGCTCCATTTAAGCATTGAAGTCATATTTTTGGATGATGTCGGTCCTATAACACACCTGGCCGTGCCGACAAATTGAATGCTGCGCGTTGTGAAATATGAATTCAATGCTTAAATTTACATTCTCTAATTTTCCCTCGTCATAATTGTAAAACTTGTCAATTTTTAATGTTAATGAAAACTGATTTGCTTAATTGACGTAAGATCCGTTTGTGACGTTGCAAAGTTAAATAACGCATACGAACATTGCGAGGAAAAACGTGACATATTAATTTTAAACGCACTTTTGTTATATTTTAGATTAATTTTTCAAGGTTATAGATTTTCATTAAATTGAAATAAAACAGTGCACATTTAGTGTTCCTCGAGAATTGAAAATCCATATAGTTCCTACTGTGTATTCTAACGCGCGGTGACAAGGTTTCATTTGTGTTTTAGGAATTTGAACGTCGGTGATTTGTAATGGATTTCATCAGGAAAATTTCAATGAATGCAAACATGTATTTTGTCTCTGAAACATTTTAAAACATTTCAAAGGTCTTTTCCAGTTTTTCCAGCTCCAAATCTATATAAAACATTTCAAAGGTCTTTTCCAGTTTCTCCAGCGCCAAATCTATATAAAATGTTTGGAAAAAAAACCTTCCCATCGTTGTCAATGGAAAAATGTTGTAGTAACAAAGACACATATTCATTTAACAAAATGTGGCATGTGTTTATAGCACAAAAAAAATTATGATAATATTTTCTTAGTTATACGAGGGGTGATCAAAAAGTTCGAACAAACTGAATAACTTCCATAAAACAAATAAAATTAGGTTTCAGTGTTTACTATTTTTAAAGTAGCATTCTCTGATTTTAATGCATATCTGCAATCGTTCTGCCCATGCGCGAATCACGTAATTCAGGCGGTCACGTGACATGAAGCGATATTTTTGGGATTTATTAATATAATTATTGTTTAGATATTCAACCATTTTTCTAGATGTTACTTTGCAATCGTTCATAAAAAATGCCTTACAAAGAACACATCTCTACCCCAACTTGCTTTCGCTGGGCTACAAAACAAATGTCAATTTTAACCATCTGTCTCCCTTCACTAAAACCATCAATCCAATTTATGATTGAACGTAACGTCTGGAAAGTCTATTGTCTTCATAAACCTTGTACAAATTATTATAAGATACTTCAAAGGAATTTCCGAAAAATAGGTTAAACTTTACAGCCGTTCGTTGCTCTAATAAGACTGTGATAAACATTTTTCGTCAAGAGTGACCTATATATTGACGTCCGTTTCACATTGTGACGTAACAATGATGAAGAAAATCATTATCTTTCATATGCTTTTATAGAACATGGGTGTGCTAAATTTCATTCTGATCTGAATCGTGGTTTTGTAAATATAGAGATAGATTGCCAACTTTTTGATCAACCCTCGTATGTTATTTTACGCCCGTTCAAGAAATTTTCATTCATTTAGAGAATACACCATACAGCTGTGAAGACTTTTATAATGTACCTTGGAATAAAAAGAAAAACAAAATTGTAAATATATACGACTGTGTCCAAGCCCCTTTAAGGAGCTCTAGGCTGAAGGGGGGGAGGGGGGGTTAACATATTAACCATCTGATATAACTTATTTTTTTTAAAGAAACGATATCTTAAGATGTCAACTATCATCTGGCAAAGAAAATGTTCATACATTTCAATTTTAAAATTTGATCAAATTATATGAATCTTTTCTTCTAAAGGAGATTAAAATAGTCCAAAAATGTCTGCTACCACCCAGCCCTTTTTTGGGGTGATAACAAAAAGTTTAACATCAAAAGCAGTGTCAACAATTATGCATTATTAATGAGATGCGATATATGCACAGTTACATGTATTATCAAAATGTCAAAATGTGGCGCACGTCCTTAAATCTTTGATTTTGTTGTTCTACTTTATCAATAGCTATCAAATGCGGTAAAAGTCCGACCACAAAACACATCTAAGATATCAATTGGTGTTTTGTAACCACGAACCTTGAGTTAAAAAACTGAATTATCCTTTATCCTTTGCTAGATATAACAAGGCATATAAATGGTCAAAAGCAGGTCAAGGAAATTCTAGAACGAAATTTACACTTCGTTTAAATTCTGCATGTCTTCCATTCAAACAGCTGATAAACATTGTCGATCAAATGTTTGAGTTAACATTGTTGAAACTTTTTGGTGATTTCATGAAGAGTTTGAATTTCACCGTGTATAACATTCGGGTTTATACTTATTGTGCGCAAGTTATCCTCTAGTTGATGCGAAAGATTATACGTAGCTCTTATTTGTTTGGAGAAGAATGTACGGTGTTAGCCTTATTGTCCCATAAAAATGTTATCAAAAATTTTGAAACTGGCTTGAGTATTAGTTAAGTTTTTGAGTGTGATAGCAAAGATTATGGCATGAAGGATTACCACTCTGCAAATATGACATCATTTATGTGATGCATTACTCTATTTTAATAGAAAAAGCATCAAAATGGACCATTTCAAGGGTAAATTTCATTTAGAAAAAAGTATCCCCAGCTGTCACCCATTCTAATATTTTGACATGTGTAAAAGTCAATAAAAAATCACTTATCTCAAAATCTTTGTGGGCAATGCCTATTTCATTTTTTACACTAGTTTCATTTTTTAGAAAATCACGGCTAGATTTGCATGCCAACCATACCTTAATTTTTTGTTCTTTGTATTTCTGGAAAGATATATTTCACCTGTATTTCGCTGGAAAGCATAGATGATTTTTGAAAAATAAAACCTATCATTTTTTTCACTGAGATTTGACACGTGATTCAATAGCATGGTGACTCTGCTTGGGTTTATGTATATATTTTATATTATTGATAAAATCTTATCTAATTATTTAGATAAGTTTGTAAATACATCTCATGTAATCATGTAAGTAAAATTTAATAATAAATAGACAAACAATGCATGTTTAAAGAAAGGATAATTTGGGCATTCTCGACATCTCGAGAAGATACAACGTACATTCCATTCACAATATCGCATTTTGTGTTATACCCGGTGATTTATCAGTGTGAATTGAATTTGTTTAGGACAAAATCAGATCATTTCAAACCAAAAATAGCGTTTCCATCGAAAGTATGCCATGTTGTGATGTCGTAGAGAGCCAGCTTAACATAAACAAAAGACGCTTGAAAGGCGTTATCTTAACACCCTGTATATATCAAACCCATCTCATTACTGACACAGGAATTTTTTTCAATTACTGTCTTTGATACCTTTCATCTGTATAGAAGAACAAAGAAAAGACATAATATAATTTGAATTGTTTGACATGCCTGAAGGATCTATGTATGTATTTGGATAAAAGACAACTTGACACATTTCGTCAACTAGCCAACAATAATAATGGGAGAGGTTAATTTTTGTTGCTTGACGCGACTTACTTTTGACAATTTAACTCTGTATATTTTTTTAAAATCATTTTAATATTTCAATACATTTCCAAGGTACATGTATGTACCAGTTTCTCCAGCGTCAAAACACTATAAAATGTTTAAAAAAGCTCCCCCATCATTGTCAATTGAAATGGATTGTCAATCACAAAGACACATATGCATTTTACAAAATGCCACAAGTGTTAATAGCCAGGAATTCTATGATTATAATTTCTTAATTATATGTTATTGAACGCCCATTTGGGAATTTTTGACTCATGTAGAGAATACTCATACATCTGAGAAAAAGAAGAAATAAAAAAATTGTAAATATATAATTTTGAAATAAGACATCAATCAACCAAACCTGTCGTAAATTTAGCAGGGCTCGACACTCTAGACCACTTATGATTTTTTCAATAAATTGTTATTATGGAGGCATAGAGTGTTTCGGCGGTTTTTAAAGAGAAATATGATTTTTTGCTCTTAAGGCCCGCCATCATCAGGAGCCCGACCTTGAGTATAAGTCTTAAGCTATTGTAAGCGTGACTTAATTATCATTTCGCCTATGTTTTTGTGTTTACTGTAGGCGATTATTGGTTCATCGATAAATAACTCTGCGCAAATTGTGTCTGTTTGCAAAATGTTCCAGTGTTTAAGAAGGCGTTTTTTTAAACCCTTGACATATGGATTGTATTTGGTAATCATAACATTTGGTTGACGCTGTTTTTCTTTCATGATTTTTTCGTGCAAGTATTTTTTTCTGTTTGTTTTGCCCATTTCAGTGATAATGGGATCGATTTCCTTATCAGAGTAGCCTCTCTTGATTAAGTGTGTCTTAAAGTTTGCTAAAACTGTTGTCAGGATAGATGAATCACTTGTATTTCTTGCATGTCTGATGCATTCACCTTTTACAAGTCCTTTAAATACTGAAGGACTGTGGGCGCTTTCTCTGTGTAAATACTGAAAATTATTTGTTGGTTTTACATATGATTGTATATCGAGGACATTACTCTTTTGGAATCTCAGGCCTTTGTACACTGTGGTGTCAAGAAAGTTAACACTTTCATCTGAGATTTCAAAGGTGAATTTTAAGTGATCGTGACAGGTATTGCCGATATCGAAGAATTCTAGGATTTCCTCTTTTGTGCCGTTGAAGGCTATAAACCCGTCATCTCTGTATCTACCATGATAGAGGACTTGGTTGGCGAATTTGAATTTTGACATAATATGATTTGTGATTTGATACATTCTTGTATCTGAGATTTCAGGGGATGGTATCGCACCCATACTACAGCCTATAATTTGTTTGTAGTATTTTCCATTGAATTCAAAGTAATTGTTTTCTAAGACACACTTTAATAGGAAGATAAGATCTTCAGCATCTGGATAAGGGATGTCTCTTTGTGGCTTATCAGCGCTTTGATATGCTTCATTGACGGCAGAGAGGAGCTCGTCAAATTCCATGTTAGTGTACATACTTGTTACGTCATATGTAATCATCAGCACGTCTGCTGGAAGTTTGAGGGTTTCTATTCTGTTGATAAAATCTGTAGTGTCCTTAATATATGTTGATTGTTTTCGTACGATAGGAATGAGAAAATAATCACAGTAAGCGCCTATGTTACGTGTTGGCGTATCGCACTGTGAAATAATTGGGCGACCAGGTGGTAGCTGTCTGATGCTGCATTGGCCTTTCATGAGGGCATCTCGTACATTGTCTTTGATTTTGTGTATGCCTCCATAATAACAATTTATTGAAAAAATCATAAGTGGTCTAGAGTGTCGAGCCCTGCTAAATTTACGACAGGTTTGGTTGATTGATGTCTTATTTCAAAAACTGTGTGTTCAACAAGCCCCTTTTAGGCTAATGATAATAAAGAAAAAAAGGTCAAACAACACACGTGGTGTGTGCAATACGAAATGTTTCCATGAAAATTAAAAAGAATGAATCCTGCCGGATGAAAAGAATCCTCCGTGATTTGTAGTAGGATATGATTTTTATCCTACTCGGTGTGTCTGGGCTCGGGTATAAAAATACACAACTCGTTGGATAAAAATCATAACCAACTACTAACCATGGGCGATCCTATATTTATGACCAAAACATCAAAATGTGGCACAAGTCACTATGTCTTTTGTGGTTTATTTTATCAATGGCAATCAAATGCCATAAAAACCTGACCACAAAACACATCTAAGATATCAATTACTATTTTGTAACCACAAGCCTTGAGTTAAAAGATTTATACAATCGTATACAAAGAATAGTAAAAAAAAACGTTAAAGTTTGTTGCATGTTTTTTCGGCTTATCTGAAAAGCTGAAGAATAGTCGCCGTCGTACATAACACAAAAAATATTTATAATCTAGAGAAGACCTTATTGATATATTTATAAAATGAACTGTAAGACTGTTTGCATTAATTTCAAGCAGGTTGCAAAAGACACCTATCACTTAGGGTAGATGTGCATGTATATCACTTGACAGCCTTTAGGAAAGCGTATATCAGAAAATCTAACTACAATTTTTACAAAAATAATTTTGATGATAGAGTTTAATTTATCAATGTAAATTTTCAATTGAACATGAGGCCCATGGGCCTTATAGTAAACCTGATTAACATTTAAGAACTCTCCTGGAATTGAAATTGGTTCGTCTTTTAAACCAAAGACCATGAAATTAACAACTTTAAGAGAGATGTCATTGGATATCATAACTATACACATCCTGCTTAGTTTTGTTACCTTATACCCCGACACAGAAAAGAGAAACAGAAGGAAATGCATGTCTACTCTATAATCAGTAGTGTTACAGCCCCACAGAGACCCTGACCTTGGGGCCACATAATTCACTATTTCGGAAATTTTTTAAGACAGGCTTACATCTTTGCACATTAATTAATACCAATTTACAGATTTTAAAGCTTTAATTTATTTTCAGCATATAATCACTAGATTACCTTTGATACCTTTGACCTAAAGGGATTTAATATTTACAAATCTTGAAAAAGCACCATTGTTCATGATAACTTTGTACTAAGCGTATTGGTATAGTACTTAAAACATATATTAACATGTTAGGCACACTTCCTTTCTTGGGAAAGCATTAATATAAAATGGGATTACATGCATTATCATTTTTTCTTAAATGGAGCAAAATGTAAGTCATTATAGTTAATATCTTTAAAAGGTCTGTGTGTGAAACTGCTGTTTTCATATTTTTTAAGAAATGGGTTATCTTTTTTAATTTTGATAGTTTTCATTAATTTTTGTACTGTTGTGTACTAAAAAGTGACCCTAAAAGACAAGGGTAAGTAATTATTGACAAACATCTGAATATAAAACTATTTTGCGGGAAAGAGGTTCTGTTTTAATTAATAACATTTTACGATTATTTAATTTTTTCTTCCTGTTTCTAATCATTCTGCCCCCCCCCCCCCATACACACACCTTTGCCCGTCAATATCAATACATATTACCAATCAAACTACGGGGAACGGGACATGATTTGAACAAACTTGAATCTACACCACCTTCGGCATCTTATCAAGGCTGAATTGTCTGATCCACAACGCTCCACATGAACCCGTGACCGAATAGACTGAGTTAGACGGGGTAAGAAATGCATTCTATGATTAGTCTTATGCAAGTTTGCATGAACCAATCAAAATTATTGTTTTATTTAAACTGAAACTCGTTAACAGAAAATCACGCCAGTTATAGTCCTAAGGATAACGTCTTTATCATTAAATAGTCCAGTAAAAAGTTTGTCTTAGCTTTTTACATGTCTTCCAATATTATCTCGAATTCTCTGTTGAATTCGTTTACTCTGATTGGCCAATAGCAGAGGTCAGTAGAGTTCAAAATGTGTAGTCTCACTAGATGGCGTGATAGTTAACCCCGTCAACAAAAAAAGTATATTCGGTCAAGGGTTTATGTGGGGCGTAGTGGATTAGAAACCCTTGATTTGGGAAGATGCACCTTTGGATGTTTTAATATTAGTACGACAATCACAGCTTGTTGTTCTTGGGAAGAAGATTTGATAAAAATCATGTATATTCCTATTTATTCCTCTGCAAAAATTTGATCGTCCATTGTGGCCCAACCTAACGCCTGGAAGTCGTGATTTGAAAAAATAAAAAAGAAAAAAAAAACAAAACAAAAAACCCCCCTGAATTTACCCAAGATTCCTTTCTTATCATTTTGATTAATTGGGACCGGCTTTGTTCTTGTGAAGATTTTTTTAAAAATATTATTCCTCTTTATTTCTTCTCTTAATATTTAAAACAAGATAATAAATGAGTTGTAATTAAAAAGCTGGTACTGTCTTTGTCGTTACACTGGTAAATCGTGTATTTCTTTTTGTTACAGCTTATTACATCTAATGCTTTATGATCGGGGATGAAGGATCTGCCTTTCTTTTCAGCAAATTTAACAAAGATATCAGTTTTATTGCATGCCATATACTGTAAAATCACACATTTTCGTGGGGTCCAATTTTCGTGGTTTGAGTAAAAACGTTTGATTCATGGGGATTTGATTCCGTGGATGTAGGATTGTTGAGTAGTTATGTACGTCACATTATACATTTCATGGTGAACATGAATTTGCGGGCCTCTTCATACCTCGAAAACAACGAAAATTACGCAAAACAGGTAAGGTTACAAATGGATATATCGGCGATTTTTTAAGATAAAAAATACATACTTTATTAGGATGGGCGATTCTTTTTAGGACTTCACTAATATCCAAAAAATGTAATGTGGTTTAAATCTACATGTTGAGGACATTTAGATTTTTATTTAGACTTGTCACGTGATGTCGACGTCACATGAATTTAGCAATTATACTTGCAGTTTAGAGGTCATCTATAAATTCCAATATTGCAAGGGCATAACCAAGTTAAAAATCTTAGTTTAATTTATAATCCTTTTTAACACTATATGTAGTTTGTGAAAAGTGCTGCGAACTTATATAGATTCTCTTTTTTAATTGCTAAAATTTAATTTGTTGGACGACAGGTTGAATATTTTGCTGGTCAACAACATTAGATATAGCTATAATTAATTTATTTGCAAGATTTCATGAGGTTTGCAGCACTTTTCAAATATCTTGATGCTTCTTGAATTTATGTGTAAAAACTTGACAAGATACATTGAGGGTATGCCCTTGCAAAAAATCGATTTATTAGGGCCCTTCCATAACTTTTTCAACGATTCTGCATACAAAGACTTGAAAAAAATCGATTACTTAGGGCCCTTCCATTACTTTTTCAATGATTCTGCATACAAACACACTACAGTATTACTTGTGTGAAGAATGTATGGATAGTTTATATATAAAATACTAAAATAGACATCGAATCCAAGTTAACGGCCTTTTGTTTAATTGCAAATAATATTTCATTTGAGAACAAATGACATTTTTCATTATACAAAATGTGACTTGATCAGCTTCTCACTGTGTACAAACTGCGTCATTTTTGCGAGATGACGTCACATTGACAGGTGCATTGCAATAGATGCATCGTTTATATACTGTTGGGTGGGATTTAACAAACGACAAAACTGCATGTAATAGTCAATTTATATGTAGTATATAGCTATCCAGCTGTTTGAAATTGCAAATAATTTCATTTTGTGGTATTTTGAAGACCTTGTATTATGTGTGACGTCATAGTAAACATTTCCCGTACAAATTAGGCCCCGCCTCCTTACTTTAACCTTAACTGTGCTGCGTAAATCACCACGAAAAATTGTGATTTCATAGAATTAATATACTTGTCTGATGATATTAAGGATAAATAAACATTTAATTTTTTCGGGAGGCTAGTCTGCAATATACGTTAACCTAGTAGTTCTAGTTTAATATAAATCATAATAAAAAATTTTACAAATAACGAAACTCAGCTCAACGAATGTTTCTTTTAATCATAAAAGACAAATTATGTAACCAATTTTCCCCGGTTAGGTTTTGCAATAACTGATTAATTGAGTGTACATATCACGAAACCTAATCATTTACAACGACGGTCAAATCCAAAATTCACAGCAAGCCTGATAGTGAAAATCGTTAGAAAGTGCAATCAAATGCATTACCAAGTGTTTTGAATCAATGTTTCTTCTATTTCTTCACTCTTAATTGATTACTTTTGAATTCAACCGTTAAATTGTCAAACGCTCTGTTTTAAAACTCAATGTTACAAACTTACTCTCGCACTATTGCTTGAACATTTGTTGGTGTGTGAGGTTGGATTCCTAGCTATGGAGTCATCGAATATGTTGAGAGTACTCAGTCTTCTTACTGTTCTCCCAACTGTTCAGTCAAATACTTATGAAGTCTACAGGACTTTGCAATCAGATCTGCTGAGGAATTACTCAAAAGACGTCAGACCAGTCAACATACAGACAGACAAACTACAGGTCAATATCAGCCTTAAATCGAAAGCCATTAATAAATTTGATGAAATTGACGGAGTTCTACATATGATTATTGCACTAAAGTTGAAATGGAGAGATGAGCTAATACAATGGAATCCTTCCAATTATGACCAAGTGAGAATGCTTCGATTTCCTATGTCAAAAGTATGGACACCTCCCTTTTTCCTGATAAATTCTGCGACCGGATTTCAAATGGATTTCGGGGATCCCGAAAAGCAGACGGTGATATACTTTGCCGACGGAAGTGCGCAACTTACTCCTGGTATCCTGACCTCATCGGAGTGTTCCCCAAGTATAACGTATTACCCATTTGATACTCACAACTGCAGCATGCACCTTGCGACTTTTTTCCTGGAACAGGAAATTTCCTTGCAAATTGACCAATTCATTTCTAATTATGTGTTTGAACATCATCCTACTTGGGAACTGGTTTCTGTTTATGGCCACAATTTTTCGAAAGGATACATGTCATTTGTCATAATTTATATGAAAATAAAGAGAAGACCAACTTTTTTTCTGATTAACATTTTTGCTCCAATTTTATTTCTTGGAGTTGCTAATCTTTTTGTATTTTCCATTCCAATTGAGTCTGGGGAAAGAATGTCGTTTGCAGTGACAATTTTGTTGTCGTTAGTTGTTTTCCTAACATTAGTCACGGATAAAATGCCACAGACCAGTCTAACAGTTTCGTTCTTCTCGGTCTATTTAATTCTTATGATCACCTACAGTTTCTTAATAATCCTGGCATTAGTGTTTGTTCTTGGGATTTATCACAAAGAGGATGAAGACAAGACTGGAATTCTGAACCGTCTTCTATGTATTTTGGAGAAAAACAATTCCATAACAGCTCAGCCAACCATCGATTCTGGATTGGCGGACGAACCAAAACCTGAACAACAAAGATGTTCAAATTCCACGGGAACCAATCGAATGAAAAGACTGGCTTCTGCATTAGACAGAATTTGCTTCATGTTTTTCTCTGTATTTCTTATTCTCATTTCGGTCATCAATATTAGCATTCTGGCATTTTCTTAACGCGTATGTATCATCATATTATTTGACTTATAGTGTTTCTGCATTTTTAAAAAAAAATTAAGTATATATTGATAATTTTTATTTATCACATATTTTCCCCTTTATCCCGTTTATATAGCTCATGTGATATCGTTTTCGTATCAACAATGTGTATACCTACGCCGTGTGATGTAATTTAAATAAACAATTACATGTGAATGATGTAGAGAAGGACTTAATTTGTCAAATTTCACTTTATTTGATATATTTTAACGTTTTCATTCATGAATTAAAAAAATTAGCGCTGAAATATTTTCTTTCTTTTATTTTTGTTCGAACTATTTCATACAGCGTAATATTATTAATTACGTTATTTGGTCCGAGGTAACAGAAAAGGAACTTTGAATTAGAAATAAAGACATAATATACCTTTATAGTGAACAAAAATATGTGATAACAAGAGGCCCAAGGGCCTTGAATCTCTCTTCTGATAAATTGTACAATCTATCACTTCTATTAGAAGCCTCCAACTCTATAAGTATCATAAGACCCAAAATGCATCAACTTACAAAGTTTTATAATATTTAGCCAGTTAAGACAGAAGATATTAAAATATAATTCTAAAATACCATATGTAGGTCACAGTGAATCAAAAGGAGGTCACCATGACCTACTTTTTGGTCAACATTCTCTGAAAACCCAAGATGTATCATCTGACAAAGTTTGACGATTCTAAGCCAATTAGTACCAGAGATAATTAAATATAGCCATCAAATGTCAAAAGTAGGTCACGGTGACCTACTTTTTGGTCGACGTTATCCAAAAACCCAAGAAGCTTAAACTGACAAAATTTGCTGATTCTAAGCCAATAAGTACCTGAGATATTCAAAAGTAGGTCATCGTGACCTACTTCTTGTTTGACATTCAATGAAACCCTAAGATGCCTCAACTAACAAAGTTTGATGATTGTTAGCCAATAAGTGCCTGAGATACTTAAATATAGCCATAAAATGTCAAAAGTAGGTCACTGTGACCTACTTTTTGGTTCCTTTTCTGTTACCTCGGACCAATCTCCGAAAACCCAAGATGCATCAACTCGAAAAGTTTGATGATTTTAAGTCAATAAGTACAAGAGATACTTAATTATAGCCACAAAATGTCAAAAATAGGTCATCATGACCTACTTTTTTGTCGTCATTCATCGAAAACCCAAGATGCATCAACTCACAAAGTTTGATGATTCTAAACCAATAAGTACCGGATATACTTAAATAAAGTCATAAAATGTCAAAAGTAGGTCACCGTGACCTACTTTTTGGTCGTCACTCTCCGAAAACTAAATATGCATCCACTCACAAAGTTTGATGAATCTAAGCCAATAAATACCCAAGATACTTAAATATAGTCATAAAATGTCGAAAATAGGTCATTGTGACCTACATTTTGGTCAACATTTTTCGAAGACTCCAGATTCATTTACTGACCAAGTTTGATGATCATAGATCTGAAGGTAATCAAAATATGCATTTTAAACAAAATGTCGGCAAAATTCAAAAAGTAATTCACACTGACCTACTTTTTTATAAATATGTTTTAAAGTCCCAAGATGCATCAAAGTACAAGATTTAATGATTCTAAACCTCCCAGTGTCTGAAATAATGGGATTTAATGTTTTAAAAAGGATAAGTCATAAAGTTCAAAAAGTAGGTCACCGTGACCTACTTTTAAGTTGACATTGTTTGAGGACCCAAGATGCATCAACTGACAAAGTTTGATGATCATAGGCCTTAAAGTGTCCAAAATATGCCTTCAAATCTATTGGAAAACAAAACCCTGCAAAATTTAAAAAGTAGGTCACCGTGACCTACTTTTGCTTTGACATGATGTGAAGTCGTAAGATGCATCAACTTTCAAAATTTGATGATCCTAGTCCTTATAGTAAGCAAAATATACACGGTTTCATTAATTGTAGATTTAGGTCAACTTTGAAGTGACTTTGAGACCACGCCCTTTGCCCCAGGGTAATTCCCCGTGCAAATTTTAATTTTCGACATATCCTGAGCGTTGTTTGTAAGTTTGGTGCAAATCTGCCTGGTGGTTATGGAGAAGAAGATTTTTTAGCAACCAGTACTTTTGGTTTTGTTTTCCTGATTATCTCCTCTTGCTAAAGGGTCCCAACCCTTATTTCAGTATAAATAGTAGCCCTTGGGCCAATAAAACCCTGTGACAAATTTGGTACCAATTGGCCAAGGGGTTCCTGAGTTATGGCCCATATTCTAAAAAGTTTACAAACACCGCACACTGCACAAATGGCCATAGCATTAACTCTTTGAGCCTTTGGCTCAGAAGAGCTAAAAAGAATCTCCCATGGTTTGTGGTTTGATAAGATTTTTATCCTACTCGTTGTGTGTTTTTTTATCCCCTCGCTAAGGCTCGGTGATAGAAAACACACAACTCGTTGGATAAAAATCATATCAAACCACAAACCATGGGAGATCCTATATATATATATTAAAAAATATATTATATATGTCTAGTTGTGTGGTTGGCTGAAATCCAACATTCTTAAAATCAGAAATATAGCCTATTTAAATTTGGCACAATTTAAAGTCATTTTTAGGTGAACTTTTATCTTTTTTTTGTTGCAAAATGGTAGAATATTAAATTACAAGAATGAATTCAATAGCTACTAAATTTATGTAGTTTAATCAGGCTTCGAAAAGCTTACGCTTTTTTTAATAGACTGCGTAGGTTCCTTGAGAAAAAGTAGAAAATGTTAAAAGTCTAAGACATACTGGCAACTAGGTAGACAAACAGGTACAATATTTGGACATTCACGTTTTCAGCTCAGGTGCGATAAAATTTCTTCTGAAACAAACTGAAATGTATCAGCTAAAGTTAACTGAAAATTAAAGACCAACAAATGATTTATCTTTACACAACTCTATATTTCATAGACAGAGAACTTGCCTGTCATATTTTTCGCACATTCAAATTGTTTTTCTTTTTTTGAATCGCAATAAATAAACATAATGACTTTGTTCTTCATTTGTGAATTTTAATAACATTTGTATTTACGGTTAGTTCTGTGTTTATCACTAGCATTACGCTAAACAAATACAAAAACCAAAACTTGCTTATCTATAATGTGAAATGCCTCTCACAAAAGAAGATCAGGCAATGTCACTATAGAATATGACCAACATGACAAACGAGACAATAAATTGGAATGAACTGAAATATTGATTCAGATTAGAGAAATTTATATTCATGCGTAACTATACATGCAATATGATAATATTATACGTGAATAATTGACAATTGCATCTTATCTTCTCCCCAAAGATGATTCTGAAAACCATTATAAGGCAGATAGATTGGTTGTGTGTTGTTTAACGTCCCATTTGAGAAGTTTCACTCATATACAGACGTCACCATAAAACGGTTAAGGGATTCAAATTTTGACTTTTACACGGCACTATGTGTGATAGTGTGGTGTGGGTTCTTTATGGAAGGATATGGAAATAACGAACAGTTTTTAATAGGAGCAGAGCAAACACGGACCTCCAAAACACCAGAGGTGGGATCAGGTGTCATGGAGGAGTGAGCATTCCCTGCTGACCTGACACACCCGCCGTGTACTCCTTGTCGTGCTAACGTCTACCGTGACACTGGGCCTAGATTTTTAAGGTCTAATCTGAAGAAGCAGCAACTTTCTCTTCAAAAGGTGCAGAGTGCTTGAGGGAAGGAACAGTTTCTACCTTATTTCTTAATAGGTCAGTCGCGTTTGTGATTCTTACAAGTAACAATGTGATCACGGAGCATGCAGGCTACCGACGTAACTGCCGTGAGGGTAAACAGCAAATTGAAAGGTAGACATTTGAAGAACTTTATACACTTATCCACTGGTTGTGAGTGGGATAGCTCTTTTATAAAACCCGCGACCGGAACTATTCCCCGAGGGCTTGTCCTGTCAAGGGTTTGCTGAAAGAGCTATCCGACTCATTGCCAGTGAATAAGCGTTTTATTATACTGATGTACTTTGTTTTGAACGGTTAGAACTCTTCAATGTTGAAGGTATCTTCGACCAATCAAATGGTAGGAAACGAATATTGGCGCTAAAATTTGCATAAAAATTTTTCGGGGGTTGATAACAAAAACTATACCTCGGGGTATATATTTGTTATGCGTGGAAATTTTAGACTACAGAAAAATAGTTAATTTCTCCTTTTGTTTTATATAGGAAACATTTTAACAGAGGTATAATAATTAGGTAAATGAACCGCTACAAATGTGCAAAAACCATTCAATTTTAACAATAAGATTATGCTTATTGTTCCCTACTTTGTGTTTGTCGTAACATACTTAGGCACAAATTTCAATTTCAGAGATATATAAATAGTGTAAAAGATGGTAAAAAAAGTCTATGAGTTGAAGTATTTTTAGATTGGTGTCTATACTGAGAATTCCCAGAGAGAGATGATAAAGTTTCTGTGTTATGCTAATGCTTTGATATTGAAAATAAACTTTTCTTTCGTGTTTAAGGAAATCAAAAGGAATTTAAATCATTCTAATTTCTTTTTCAATTGAGCAGTCGTTTTTTTTTAAAATTAAATGGGGTATTGTCACGCAAAAGAGGTCTATTTAAGAATACAATGTACTTCATGACACTGCGAAAGTGAGAAGACTAAAAAAAGATCAAAACACAGCCAATCTAATTAAAATTAGGTCTTTGATCCGCTCCAGTTTGATTATATAAGAGCGATCAAATTGGAGCGGATCAAAGATCTAATTTTAATTAGATTGAAAACACGCCAGTCCATTCTGCACATCATCTTTTCACGATCATGGGAAACACACACGAGAGGAATATTTTCTATCCACAGCCTATCTTTATCAATAATATAAAGGCAATCTTGAAGGAAAACGATTTACGATATAACTAGTACGACTTTCAATCTGTAGTCAGTGACATCAAATAATTTTTAACCCATATTTAAAATAAAGCGGACAGGCTTTCGCTTCCCTTTCACTTCTCTTTGCAAATCTTTGATTCTGGAAAACATGGAAAATGTAAAACTAGTGACGGCATATCCTTCAACTAAAATCTAGTTTAAGATACATGTATATTGAAAGGAAAATGAAACGCATGGTGATATAATATACGAAATGCTTTTGACCACATGTCCAATAATCAGGAAAACTGGTCTGTTGAGAAACCTGGAATCTAAAATAAATTAAAATTACAATTTATCAGACTGAAAGGCGGGGGTATTCAAATCCCAATAACTTTGGTAAATAAACATGTACAACAGTATTTTGGGTATCCTATATAAATTGAAGACGCATGGAGTTTCTCATGTCAAAAATCCTGCATTTTAACCTTTAGATGTGAGGAATGGTCGCACGTTATGATGCAATCCTTTTGGATTAAATCGATTTTAAGACATGGGATGAAGTAATAAATCATAAAAATAAATTATCATATTCTGATCATCAGAATGATGACAAAAAAGTTAATTTTTCCATGAGCTTTTATATAATGCATTTCTTATTTTACTTTTTGATCGGACACTGTTTTCAGTTCTCCCATATAGCAAAGCCTATCCAGAATATTCATAGGGGAGATAATAATTTTTATTAACTTAGTGGTAATAGTACCACTGGTTTATCAAGAATTGTCTAAATACAGAATATCATCCAACCATCCCACCTAATAAAAAGTTTCTTTTTGCACACATGGACACATCAATGTATTTTCTACATTGTATTAGAGCAAAATTATTTTTATACTCGTCAGTTTTGTTTACAGAGAAAAGTTGAATTTCCTTATATGAATTAATATAATATAGTAGATTCATTCAATACAATAAAATTGGTTTAAAGCAATTTTTTAAATAATTTAAAATTAGTAAACTTGATGTTATTGACGAATCATTTTACCAAACTAATAAACAAAAAAAATTCCCTTCCCCATTATCATTTTCTGAAACAATCAAAAATAGATTTGTCTCTCCTTCGACCAGTAATTATTATCAGCCTTCTATTCGATAATTACTGATACATCTCAGATGTATAAACCGGTATAGCATCAAAATTCCTTTTATCGTGTATATTACTTATCTTCCAAAGGGAAATAATTATTTCCTTAAAAAGATTCATCTTTAGATGTGTGTGTGTGTGTGTGTGAGAGAGAGAGAGAGAGAGAGAGAGAGAGAGAGAGAGAGAGAGAGAGAGAGAGAGAGAGAGAGAGAGAGAGAGAGAGAGAGAGAGAGAGAGAGTAGCATCCGAATACAACATATACACGTACATTACCGTCATCAAAATTTTATTTCTCTTTTCATTTACAATATCAACTAGATTAATTACAATAAATCGCGAGCTGTAGTTCCTTAAATACTCAAATTCGTCTGCACTCTTCTGTGTTTGGAAGAATTTGCAAAATGACTGATAGAACAGACAAAGTAAAATTAGCAGAGACACTTGCTACAAAACAACGCAAACTTCATTCTGCACCAATTCTCCATGGACAAAAGTTTGAAAAAGTTGCCATAAAAAAATTTCAAGCCATAACTGGACATACAGTGTATGACACAGGAATATGTGTAAGCCTTACAAACCCTTATTTGGCTGCTTCACCTGATGGAATCATCGACGAAGACACTATCGTTGAAGTGAAGTGCCCTTATGTAGCAAGGAACGAAATGATTTCCAGACAGACAGTCCCATATATAAGACAAAATGACGGCAAATTTTCATTGGATAAAAACCATGATTATTACTATCAAGTTCAGGGACAACTTTTTTGTGCAGAGAAAAAAATATGTTTCTTTATTGTATATACATTCAATGATATTTTATTTTTCCAAATTCAAAGAAATGATACTTTCATTTCAGAGATGTTAAGAAAACTAAATATTTTCTATGAAAATTATTTCAGGACTGCTGTTCTAGAAAAAAATTATTTCAAAACTTATGAAGATTGTCATTGTTCAAAATAAATTTTAAAGATTTAGATGCATTCAATTTTTGTTCATTTTGATTGTTATAATGATGCACCAAGTTAGAAAGCCAACATCAAAATATAAAACCCAATATTATATATATGTAATGAAAACAATTTTATTTACTATGCATATGATGGGACAATACAAGTTTTAAAATTGCATAACATAAAACAGACAAAAGTTATATGGGACGACAGCTTTGTCTCTGAGCTATTCATTGGTTCGGTTAAAATTTTAAAAGTTTTAGCAAGACCAATGATTCGCTCAATATGCACCCTTTTGCTGGAAATTTTTCTGTCTTGAACTACAGTTGCACAAGACATTCTGTTCTTTTTTTTAAAAAATGTAGGTGTATTTATCTGAATATTTTTATGAACAAACATGTCTTGCACATTGAATCCTTTATCAGCCATGATAGAGTCACCAGGATCACACAAATTCAACAAACTGCTACGTTCCACTATTTGTCTGTCGCTTGTAGAACCACCATATGCAGAAGATACATAAGAAACTAAGCCGCCAGGGGTTGAACCAACCAGAATTTTCACTGTGTTCTTATTTTTATATGTCGAGAACGTAGCTTGCTGGGATTTTGGTTGTTTCGGTTTCTTGATAGGGCACTCTGTTCCATCCACTAGCACTCGGGTTTTTGGAAACTTTAGTTTAAAATCAGAGGGACAAAAGTATTTTACAAGGGATTTAGGTGGCCATATATCAACTTCTCTCCACTGTTTGGACATGAATAGAATCCAAGTATAGAATATATTAGATACAGTTTTTTCCGAAATACTGAATAATCTTGACAATTCAAAATTAGTTCTGTGTCGCCTCAATTTGATGAGAACAAGAAAAAATTGATCTTGGACACTGATATTTGTGACTTGGTGATAGACATAATTTAAACAATATGCTGCAGGACCTAAAGTTCTTAATACAAAATAAAATTTAGAGATTGTTTCCAAACCAGTGTAAAAATGAATACCAGCATCATCCTTTTCAAAGTTGTCAATGCACATTGGGGGAAATGTTGGCGTTTGTGTTCCTACATTTTGACGAATTGTTTGCTGATCATCATGTTGACTTGAGATATTTTCATTAAGAGTACTGCTGTAATCACTGACAGTTTCTTCTACAATATTAATGTCATCAAAAAATACTTCTTCTGAACTTTGACTTGTAGATGCAATATCTTCTATTAATTTTCTTTTGACACCCCTTGTCCTAGCTCTGTCAGCTCTAGCGAGTACAGCTGGGCTTGTTGGATCTGCCCATTGGAAAAGGCTGGGTACTGCTGTTTTCCGTAACCTCTTACTTAATGGTGTATTTCCTGAAAATAATATTGATATTTTCAAATAAAAAAAAAACATTTCAAAGTTTTATCATTTCAGCATCAAAAACATTTAATGATTAATTTGAACATGTGTATTTGTAAAAAAAAATATTTATATACATGTATATACATATAAGTAAGTAAGTACGTTAGACTGAAGATGCTAATTTTTCTTTGTTTGATAATCAGTTTAGAGGATAAGACTTATATGTAATTAGCAAATGCAGTAGAAGACTTCATTAACCACAGGTGGTCTCATTGAACAGAGAAATCTACGATGCCAGATGTTTACACCGGGCAGTTGTTTACGTATGTATGGCATGTTTCCGATAGTGCAGATCAGCGGGGTGTACTGACTTGGCATTTGATGTCAAGAGCTGTTGTTTACGATCATATAATTTATTTATTTTTGATTCATGAGAAATGAAAAAAAAATTACGGGAGTTTACTGAAAGTATAATACAGCAAAAATGTCATCCGTGAAATCTAGCGTTTTATACATTCTATGCTTGAATTTTATTGATTTCATACCTATATTTTTTAACTTTTTATATAAAAAAAATCTTCTGCATTATAAATTTATGTAAAAATGAAGTGATTTGTGATTATATTAAGAAATACATGAGATTTTTAAAGAATTTTACCGTGAACAGTCTCTGCTAAATAATCGCTCTCTTTGATATGCGATCTGCACACAACGGCATAGGCAGAAGGTTCCCAGCTCTGAAAACGTGTTTCCCCTCGTCTGATTGCGTGAATCCATGATTTTCGTCTCGTTTGATCTGATGGGAAAGCATGTCCACCTCTATTACTACAACCAGGTACGCAACAGCAAGTCTCCGGCATGTTTCACGTGTGCATATGACAGCGGTTTGTTTACATGTGCTATGGTAAAATCTTAATGATAAAGCGCGAGCTAGTTCCGAAGGGGACCGCATTTTTCTGTGGCGCCACCTAAGGGAAAGATAACTGGCGCCGGAAAACCATTGCACATAATTTTTTTTTTATTTCACAGACCTCTCAAACCGGTTTATTTCCGGTATGTATACACATGTGTCTATGTAAGTTATATTTTGGTTGGATACCTTCTCACACGCACTACAGAGATGAGACTTTTTCGTGTATGTGGCATCATGTGTCTCTGAGCGTTATTTTAATGTCCATATTTTTCCCAAATACTTCATTACTTGCAATGGTTAATCACTTGTACTGTCCTCAAGAGACTCTGTAAAATATGCAATTCAGCAAATGCCATTCCATACACTTTACATCCACTCGTCATTTTCTCCCCATGAGTTTCTTAATGTTTCGTAATTAAAGAAAAGCCTTTGGTCACATTTCACGAGGATAACCACTCCTTATGGGGCTCCATAAAATATATTACTCAGGCAGCTAAGACAAGGAGGCCCAAAGGAAATTTATTTTAAAATAGTTGTAGAAAATGGCTACAAGTATAGGATTCGATATAATTTCAAACAGTATCAATACTGATGAATTCAGATTCATCTATTTACATGTCTGTATATATAAGGTCTATGTGTTTGCCTGTTTGGCTTGAGCGGTTTTATTGCATCAGCTGTTTATCAAGTTGCATGATTATATATATATATATATATATATATATATAGAAAGCACAGAGAAATTCACTTTTTATAAGGATACTCACTTCCGCCCCAGCCCGGGGTTGAACTCTCGACCTACGGAATCTGTCTCCTAGCAGTGCAGGAACAGCGCGTTAGACCGCTCGGCTATCTAGGCAAGTTATAAAACTTGCTTTCGATGCCGATGGAATTCTCACAACGCTG
>PRKT01000066.1:795963-833472 GCA_003671525.1 Saccostrea glomerata | reverse complement strand
ATATATATATATATATATATATATATATATATATATATATATATATATATATATATATATATATATATATAAAGCACTAAATAAACCAACAACACTGTATATCCTAAATGTCGGATCTACGAAAAAGAGAAACAAAAAACAACTAGCACTACTACTTAACTACTAAACACTATATATTTACATACTTAGTTACATGTTGATTTGGAAATTTTTAAGAATACTTTTTAAGAAAGAATCCG
Source organism: Saccostrea glomerata (assembly GCA_003671525.1). Classification (NCBI taxonomy): domain Eukaryota; kingdom Metazoa; phylum Mollusca; class Bivalvia; order Ostreida; family Ostreidae; genus Saccostrea; species Saccostrea glomerata. The sequence goes on along the minus strand of PRKT01000066.1, from coordinate 833,233 downwards.
GACCGCTATGAAATGCGTCCGGTCTATCGGGTATACTCGGGTGAAGTGCGATTTACATAATTGAACGAATTAATTATGCTAATTATTTACGACAATCAGTAAATCGTACATTGTTTCATTCTCTCAAAATGGCGTAACTATACTTAAAGAATAATCAAAGAAAAATAATATAGAAGGGGCATTTTAACATATGAATTATGATCTATTATAAATTTTAATTTGAAATGTTTTAGGGCTAATTATCGGTATAAAAATAATTAATAATTAATTAACAAACGCGTAAGCAATACATAGTTATGTGGGTTGCAAGAAATGCATATCTGTCGACCTCTTTCTGGAGGGATCTTTTCCTGATTAATATTTTTTATATATTCATATCTACCATGTGCAAGTCTCAATTCATGTGCACTTATTCTAAATTTACACAATATTTTCCTCTGTTCAAAAGACTTTTAAGGCAAGTATTTCTCAATTGCAAAGGCATTCTTCAACAAAAATTCTGTATAAGGTTTTCCATGTTTTTGACCCTCATCATGTATTTTAAGCCAGTACAATTACAAGTTTACATGTTTTTCTGGATAAAAAATTTAACAAATTTGTTTTTATGTAAAAAATGACCTGTCTTTTGTAATTATCTAAATAAAAACCATGTAACCTTAAAATACACCTTTAAATTATAACTTTTAAGGCTTCCCTGGTGACGTCATATTTGAAGAGGCAATAAAACAAAAGCCACACTTGTTTAAAGAAGACTCGATCATAAGCGACATGGATAAAACTTATCCCAGCAATTGTACATCAAATGAACACTTGCACAGTTCAATGGATGTCAAACCCGAGAATATTGTAGCGAGTTTCACAGTATTTGCCATTGGTAATCTAGATTTGCTAGAAAATGGAGCAGTATTTGCTATTTTAATGAAAGACAAGAATGTACGAAAAAATGCGGATCTCTTTTTAGTTCTCATGTTGTGTGTGAGCGATTTTTCGGTCGGGCTCGGAATCATATATGCCCTTCCGCGTTTTATCCAACCTACTTTAATCAGACGCACACTTTTAACTGTCCTACAATTACGATGCTTACTGGCCTGTGTTTATCACTCTTGCAGACATTTTTAATAAGTTAACAGAGATACTTGGTTCTGTGTAAAGAAAGATGGAACTTGTTTATTTTTCAACAGAACCGGAAGTATTACGTATGTATCGGCAGTTCAGTTGCCGTGACGTTGATGAACTTTGTTCTCGTTTCGCCTCCCGAAAGGGAATTTGTTGTATTGAATGACAGTGCTTTGTCATTTGTCTATCACGGACATTACTTGGCACACTCGATTTACATTCTTTCTTTGTCTCTGTTATCATTGACGCTAATCTTGTACTCAATAACACTCCGCCATGTTCTAAAAACTTACAACAAAGTTAACCCTATTGAAAATAACATGTCCATAAATGTTAAGACAATTCAAGTGAAAATGAAGACTTTGCACACTATTCCCCGTACTACAAACGATAGCAAGACAAAATGTCACGAAAACGTACAGTCTAGGAGTCGGCGCCATTTGCTCTCATTGAGAAGAAGAAAAGTTGACAGTTCTTTGAAATTAGTTGGAGTATTGATAATATTCTGATTTATTGATTGATTGTATATTGTTTAACGTCCCTCTCGAGAATTTTTCACTCATATGGAGACGTCATCGTATGCCGGTGAAGGGCTTCAAATTTTGACCTTTACTCGGCACTCAGGGACATTGAGCAATGAGGGATCTTTATCGTGCCAACGCCTGCCGCTGACACGGGGCCTCGGTGTTTAAGGTCTGATAATATTTTGCTTATTTGTATCGGGTCCTTTATTTCTGTAATATGGAATGACAGCGCGTCCTCCAATGTCAATCGTGTGTTAATTTCATGAATTCTCTTTTAAATCCATTTATATACTTATGGAAACTGTATGATGTCAAAGGAATTATTAAATCAAGAATATGTGTTGTTAGACGATAACAAATGTTTTAAAAAGATACGTCACACACATGTATCCGACAGCCCCATAAAGATACGTCATACCTATGAATGATACATGACTTCCTACTACCCTTTCATTGATGATCCGTGGTAAAATCTTTTGTTTTGTCCGTCTGTCTGTCCACACCAGCCTGGACATTACCCATGACTTTTGATTGGATGAAGCTTTGGCTACAATATTTCACATGTTCATTCCATGTGACCTGACATTTATTTTTTTTAAGCAAACTTATATCATATAACCTTGGAGTTTGACCCACATTTGCAATAAAAAGAAACTTAAACTCGTACATATTTTTGTGTCACCTAAAGAGCAGAGCAGAAGTAAGGAATCACTTTACCTGGCGTCTTTGTATCTGTCTGTCACAAATTGTATATTTATTTCAAGAATTAATAAGAGGTATAGATTTGATAATTTGCACATTTATTGCTTCGCATTATTACATTTGTAAATTACCGTGGTTACCGACCTCGTTTCCCTTGTCTTTGACCTACTTTACTAAAAACTTACATTCAAAGAAATAGAAAATATTCGATGATATTTAGTTGATAGTAAAATTTAATTCACTAGTGAGAAAGGATTTCTTAAAATATATTTTTACGAGTGAGAAGCATAGAATTTTTTGTTAATTATATTTTCTTTGATTTACTCTTTGCGCGTCATTTCATTACATATTGTCACAAGCTTTGATGTCATATATTTAAAGCGATTAAGAGATTGAGAACATTGTAAACATGGATTTGAACGACATATTTTCAGAAATTCTTACAATAAAGACTCTGTAATGATGTTTTTTTAATCATTCTATATCATAACAGATCAGAGAGTATTTTTTCAACATTCTTTGTGAAGGGAAGGAAAACTGAGAGCTTTACCAACCTTCTGATATTCTGTCAAAATGTGAAAAGATATAATTTTGATATCTATACATGTGAAAAGATATCATTTTGATATCTTTACACACAGTGACAGAATATCACTTTCAATGAATATGTGACTGGAAAAAAGGGTCCAGATGCAGCAAACGTAACAGTGAGAAATAAACGATCAAACTATACATGTATATTACCATTGTAACTCCTATTTACTTTCTGATCCGACACATATTTTAGGTTTTCCTTAGGAAACATGTTTACTGCCAATATTTACTGCAATACTAGTATTCAAAAGGGTGTTAGGGAGTCATTTCGTGAGCTCATTGTTCACAGTACCTCGAGTTTTAAATCTAATTTAATTTTTAACTGTGTCGCCTGACCTAAAAGCTGTTTATATTTTTTCTTTCCATAGTTTGAAATTGAGCGCAAAAATGTTGAAACGGAAGTTTTTGAGTTAATAAACTTCATTATCTTTTCATTTGTGGTGGTCAATCTAAAGCGAAAAGATGAGGCATTATGAGTCAGGAGACAAGAAACATGTGTTTTATACCACAATAAGATAAGCAAATTCATAATTTCATAGAAGATTAAACATTGCAGAATAATTGTATTTAAATGTAAGTAATTATGTGATTGAAAATAAAAACGACAGTAGTTCTGAGGTAAAATAATTTATGTAGAACTGAATGCGATCCGTACAATTATGAAGACACGGACCCTGTAAATATTGAACCATCGGATGAGGATCGATAGAAGGGAGTATGTGCCCAGGCCCGCTTTAGGAGTGAAATATTTGGATGTAAGGAGTTCGAAAGTGAACCATGATCAAATTCCGAAAGCACTTTAAAGAAGTCCGAAACGATGAGCCTGATCTGATTTTTAAACTGGAAATGATTTTTCCATCATCCTTCATGCACAAGCAAAAAAAGAGAAGGACCAGATCAAGAAATCTACAATTTATTACTATTTCTTCTAAAGTAAATAAAGTAATGAAATACAGAACCATAAGTCTGCGAACATTTCAAAGGCAATGACAGGGTTTGTGTCGAAACATAGTTATAACCAAATCTTGTACTGATTTGTGTCAAAACTGACAGGAATTTGCAAACAGGATTTCGAACAGTAGTAATCTTGCTGAGGAGAAGTTGCAATTACCTGAAAAATTCAAAAGTCATGTTCAGCTTGCAAAGAACCAAGGAACTGTTATCATGAACAGGTCAAACTAGCTAAACAGAATTTTCTGCGACTCTGCCAATTGGTCTTCAAGATTCAGCCAAATTTTCCAATCAAAAAATTTTACCACATATTTAATCTAATAAAGATCATATGTAAGACAATCTATGTAATATATATCTAACTTTATGGGACAGAAACATGTTACTTAACTCTTTACAACTTACAGAATAGTTATGCAACAAGCACTGAATGCTCGCGTCATAGAAATATTACTTTACCATTTCCCGCAAGCACTTTATTGCGGGGAATGAATTTCTCTAAAGTTTGACGTAATTAATATTCTGAATTGATATCTTAATTAGAAAATACCTTTTCTTATTTCATGAGAATAAAGCAAGTATAAAATAATTGGAATTTGGCAATAAATTGAAGATTAAATGAACTTTTTAAAATGCGTGAAAATGCATGATTGCGGGGAAACAGTAAATGCGTGATTTTGCGTTAGAAATAGGAAATGGTATATGCGCTAAAATGCTTGACTGCGGGGAAGGGTGATACAGTACATGACATAAATCAGATTTTTTCTGAAATTCTGATAAATTCTAATAAACTTCAAAATGTAATGAAATGCTAAACCATGTCCTTTTTGGGTAATATTCATTTTAAAAAAATGTTAAATCTTGAAAGTCTTGACGCGGATTATTCTTTTATGTATATTGGCAAGTTTATCTTTTGAAAAGGTAGGTGAGCTAGAGCCGTAAAAAAATTTTAAATACAGAAAGAAGGGTTCGTGATCAACTGTTTTATTTTTCTGATATTCTTTAATGTTTAACAAGGCTGGAATCTTATAGTTAGAGTGTATTTTATAGAATTCAAATCATATTAGTGTGAAACTGCATAATATCAATCGCTTATCGCATTGACTGGAAACGTGATGGTTTTCGCTTAAACTCATTTGAATAACAATACATATGCTATACGAACTTCTTTCAATGTCCTTGCTTGACATTTTTTTTAATACTTGTGCAAGAGTTTATTTAAAGTTTATAAAAAAAGTTCCAAGATATTTGAGCCCACTCTTGAAGCGGATCTCTCACTCCTAAAATTTTGTGATGTTTGAATTTTTTTTTTACAGTTTTTCAGTTTTGTTCAAATTCTTTTTTCATTGTTTTCACCCTTTCATATTATATATCATTTCAGATATTGGAGAAGATCCAACCAGCTATTCTCATGAAAATGCTTTTTTAGGTTTTCTTTTGTCTATTTTTGTAAAGAGCCATAGCGCATTTGATAGTCACTTTCGTCTATTCTAGTAGTGATTTTCTAGCTAAATACTTTGTTTAACCAAAATTTCGTCATACAATGTTAGTTTATACATGCCTTAAAGTATCTCACACAAAATTAATACCCAATTATTAATAGTTCCCTCATATGATAGTTATAAAAATTATTCAGTTTATATGGAGAATATAGTAAATACTGAGGTACCCCCCTAAACAATGACAAACTGTAGGAAAAGACCACCCTTAACCAGAAAAACAACTTCTGAAAAATTTTATTTGGATATGACTGCACTTCATTACGTTTAGATAATTTTGGTTAAAGGTGGTCTTCATATTGAAAATGTTGAAAATATGTATTTAAATTTTCTTCTAAAATTATTTCAAGATTCAACAATCTGTCTCAATTTTATCCACTTGATTACCAAGCTTTCGTGGCGTAGTGGTATGCTTGCTGGACTCAAGACATAATGATCGTGAGTTCGAGTCCCACAGTGCATGTTAATTAGGCACGATTTTATTTTTTTCTGTGTGTGCTTTTTCATATGTTTTCTTTTATTATTTTATAATACATGTATGAAGAATTTTTAAAAGAGATATATAATACAACATTACACATTGAATGTATCTTGGGGAAAACAGTCTTAAACTATTTTAATGAGAAATGTACATAAACATACATTCCTATTTTTAAAATTAATATTATCATGATTTGTTTATGCACATTTGTCTTTTGCAAAATATGAATTTACAATGAAAATACTAAAAGTACATATATTTATTTGCGTTTAATAATCATCATCACAGAGAAAATATTTGATACTACGTTATGCATCATTCTCAATAATTATGTACATTAATTGTTTGATAAATTAGCACAGGTCCTTGTCTTTGACATATTACGTAATAGATTTTCATTGCATTGTCCTTGCACATTTTGTAAAATATTACAGATCTGTCCTAAAAATATGAATAATTAATGCATCAAATGATTGTCAGTTGGCACTCTTACAATCTTCGACACAATGAATTTTCCATTAAAAAGTAAACACTGACGAACACATAAAATTCCAATATAACTCTTTATATCAACAGATTTAATCCGCTTAAAGTCTATCATTTCCAAAAGATAAAGGCGACCAAATGGACAAACAAATAGGAAATGTAATTTCTAAGAGTTATCCATAGTATATTACAGCTTCTATTCGAGAAAAGGCTTCTTCAACAAAGTGAAAAACGCCTAACGCGCTTCAGAAAATATGTCGGCGTGAAGCGTCGTACTTCATAACCTCATGAATCCTAAAAAATCAAATTCATTTCTTAATTGAAGCTTTAAGCTTGATTACTATTCTTTATCTCTCTCTCTCTCTCTCTCTCTCTCTCTCTCTCTCTCTAGAGAATATATTTCATAAAAGTTATTGATTCTTTTTACAGTTGCACTTGGACTTCGTTTTGATACTATCAATATTGGTAACGCTTGTGAACCCCTAATATCTACAGCCCATTTTAAATCGTCCACCTTTCCAAGTCGCTGGAAGAACTATTGATAATAAACCCGAAGTTGGGATTAAATTCTAACCCAAAAAATCTTACTTTTCAATGGAAGGAACGGGAAATATAGACGGATTTTTAAAAAATTGAAATCAATTTGAAAAAGAACAAAGTAGATTTTTCAGCGTATGCCAAAAATGATGATTCTAGTGTAGGAGCTGGAGTTGGAATAAAAGCAAATATTGGTGGCGGATCAAAGAAAGGGAAAGGAGAACGAAGACGATCCTGGCTTTGAAGGATCCTCAGAGGTTAATATGTCAGATAATAATTTTAATTGTATGTTGTTGACTAGATGAACATAATTGAATCTGATAATTGTTTTAATATTTGTTAAATAAAATTTGAATGAGTGCACTTAAGCTATGAGAGTTGGATCCCGATGTTTTGCACAAAATAGAATTCCAAAATTCATTAAATTTATGTTTTATAGGTATTAAACAATGTCTTAAGAGCAGGTTTTGGTATATTATATTACACGAAAGTATTAAATAATGCCGAACGACACTAGCTTTTGAGACGGGGGTCTAACAGTTTTGTCTCATTTCTATTGTTATTCATATGCATACCAGTTTTCAACGACTTTGTTTACATCGAGCCGCAACTTGGCCATTTTTCTTATTTGCACAGAATATGTATTTTAATTTAAACTTATACACATCCAATGGACAATGTTGGCCAAGTTGCGGCTCATATCTAATTTAAAAAAAAAATGTCCCCAAACTAGGGTCGAGATAGCTACTAAATTAACCGGTCAACGATTGATATTATAATCACCTTTCTCACGTGACCTTCTGCTGTACGATACGCTAACGCTTTCATGGAAAATTTCATTGTGTTTAAGTCTCTGTTGATGTATTTATTGAAGGTATCACAACACGTGTATCTATCGTACACGTGTTTACCTAGTGTTGTTTAAAAAAGATAATCGATCGGATTGGTTAATGTATTTTTAGAATACCTGTTCTACAGGTATTCTATTAAAGCACGCATGCTTTATCGTGAGTTCAAGTTTAACGCCATTCGAAGGCTCTCTCTCAAACTGTGCAGTCTGACATTCAAGATAAGTTTTTCTCCATGGATAATGAGGAAGATATTCTCATGACTGACGAGACAACGGGAGGGATTCCTAAGCTACCAGATAACGCACAGTCCACGTCTACTTCATTCGCTTTGACAGACGCAGTCAAATTATTGTCTACAGCTATATCCACCCAGTTTCAACAATTATCTGAAAAACTGCAGGAAGACAGTAAATCTTCAGCTCAGGAACTTTCTAAGAAGCTCAAGGACAACATAGCTGGGAAGTTAAAATACGAAGGAAACAAGGTTCAGTATTTGTTTAATGAAGAATTGTTAGAGGAACTTGATAAACTCAAAGATTTATCTACTCATAATGACAAAGTTGTTAAACGAATCAATGAAAAACTTAAAACCAGGCAAAAGTATATCAGAATTGCAGACGGGTCCCCAGCTGGGTGGAAGACAGTACAAGAGTACCAATGTAATGATATTGCCGACGACTCGGATGACGAGAAAAAGATTAGGAGCGCGGAGAACAGAGCCCTCAGAAACAATAGACAGATTAAAAAGCCTCGTTTCCAACCTTATGGCAAGCCCGTCCCTTCTGCTGCTGCTGCGCAAGTGAGTTAAGGCTACATATGGAGGTTTCTATACAAAATATTAATTAAATTCCATAACTGCTCTACCTAACGCACAGAAAATGTTGAGGCTTGTATTCTAATACATTCTTGGTACCCACGACAAGCGATAGCCAGTACACATTATGACGTCATATTATGACGTCATCGACCTCTACTACACAAGTTTATAAGAAACATCAACAAAATCTCTTCGGCGCAAGGGCATACCTTACTTTGTTTTACAGAAACAAGGTATAAAAATACGCAGGGTATACCAAGGATATAAGATATTGCTGCACAAATGTCGGCACTGCAATTGTTTAGTTACTATTTGTGCAGTTTTAAGTTTAAACAGGGTAAAAATTCACAGTCCAGTGTAATTTTCTAAAAATATTTATCGATTGAGAAAGTGCATAGGATTTGTGCAGCAATTTTATTAATTTTAAGAATATTCTGCTTAATATTATACATTGTTTATTTTAAATTAGATAGAATATGCCCTTGCGCCGACGTGATTTTGTTGATGTGATTTATTACCTTGAATGGGAGAGATTAATGACGTCACAATATGACGTCATAATGTGCACTTGCATTAATAAACTGGGGGTACTAAGTATGTATAAGAAAATCAATTTGAACATTCTACGTACATAAACTATACAACTTATGAATTTTTATTAGCTCATTTGCATAAAAATAACCATATTTAGCCTTAACTCACTTGCGTGGTTCTGCTGCTCAGCTTTCCGCACTCGCATTGCAACAGGCAAACACAGTACAACAAGCCGGCACCAGCAAATTTATTCAGCAGCCCTTTCGCTTCAGTAGCAGACGGACACCACAGCCCAGCGACGTCTGCTACAAGTGTTTCCAGACTGGGCATTGGAAAACAGGATGTCCCCTCAACAGTCAATACACCAGCAGCGCAGGCTCCAATACTAAGTCAAATTGATGATAAGTATATACTATCTGTAGATATGTTTGATCAGATAACTGATAATGAGATAATGATTGAACATTGCAAGTTTTTATCAATACAAGATTCAAATGAGTCTTATAAAGGAGTGAAAAATAGTTTGCACAAACATTATGATTTCTGGGAAAAGATGGGTGCATTTGATGATATTTTGAGAATTATAAAAACTGGATATAATATTCCTTTTGCAGCTAATCCACCTAGAATTCATTTGAAGAATAACAAATCTGCTCTTCAGAATTTTTCCTTTGTTTCAGAAAGCATAGAAGATCTGATTCAAACAGGTTGCGTTATACAGGTACCATTCAGACCATTTGTAGTGAGCCCATTGAGCGTCGCAGAAAACAGAGAAAAGAAGCGTTTGATTTTAGATCTAAGTGTTTTAAATTCATACTTGAAAAAAGAAAAAGTAAAGTTTGAAGATTATAAAGTGGCTTTACAATATTTCGAGAAAAATTGCTTCTGTATTAAGTTTGACTTGAAATCAGGTTACCACCATATAGATATTTGTAAGGAATGCCAAACATTTTTGGGTTTTCAGTGGAAAGATAATTATTATTGTTTTACAGTTCTTCCGTTTGGTTTGTCTACAGCCCCATATATATTTACAAAATGTTTACGGGCTATGGTGAAGTATTGGCGTACTAACAATATAAAGATTGTTCTTTATTTAGATGACGGTATAGCCATGTCGGAGTCATTCGAAGAGTGTCAGAGAATTTCAAGTTTTATCAAGTCATCATTAAACGAGGCAGGATTTTTAATCAATTTTGAAAAATCGATTTTCAGCCCAGTGCAAGACTTGGAATGGTTAGGTATCAGATGGAATTCAGTAGCGTTTGAAATTTCTATTCCAGAAAGAAGAATTCAAGACATCGAGACTAACATTGCTCAATTTCTTTCAGATTTACCCAAGGTTTCGGCTAGGGCATTGGCCAGAGTTGTGGGGAAAATAATGTCATTACATTCAGTTATGGGTAACGTTTGTAGGTTAATGACAAGATATTGCTACATGGAAATTGTTCTCAAAACATCATGGGATGGTACACTTTATTTTAAGTTTGCTATTAACACGATGAAAGAATTGAAATTTTTGTTACAAAATATCCGAAATTATAATGAAAGAAAACTTAAGATTACACAAAGAGAAAGTACATTGGTGTATTCAGATGCTAGCGCAGTAGGCGCTGGGGCATATACAGTGGGCATAGATGAGCAGTTTTTCCACCAGGTGTGGAACGAACATGAAATGAATAAAAGTTCAACATGGAGAGAGATGAAGGCAATAGAATTAGCTTTGATTTCATTTGATGAAATGTTGTTTAAAAAATGTATCAAATGGTTTACAGATAACCAGAGCTGTGTCCATATTTTACAGTCAGGTAGTATGAAGACAGAATTGCAAGAAATAGCTTTTAACATATTTTCATTTTGCAGGAAGCACAGCATTTCTATCGATATCCAGTGGATCCCTAGAGACAAAAATCAAAAAGCCGATTACTTAAGTAAACTTGTCGACTATGAAGATTGGGGTGTGTCTCATGATTTTTTTGAATTTATTGATTCTTTATACGGTCCACATACTGTTGATAGATTCGCTAGTGCAAAGAACAATAAATTGTCTAGATTTAATTCACTTTTCTGGAACCCAGGGACAGAAGCTGTCGATTCTTTTACGCAAAACTGGACGTTAGAAAATAATTGGCTGGTTCCGCCTATTTTCTTAGTTATAAAAACTATAAAGTATCTTGTCAGTAGCAAAGCTGTAGGGACATTAATTGTACCTAAGTGGAAATCAGCTTCCTTTTGGCCTTACATATATAAAGACAAAGTTGATACTTATGAATATGTTGCAGATATATTAGAATTCAAAGATGTGTCTGGAATATATGTACAAGGTCAGAACAAAAACACGGTTTTGGTTCGAACAAGTTTTTATCTCCAGTATTAGTAATTAGACTGGATGCTAGTATGTTGTAATGTATATAATTTGTAAATACATGTTATTATGCTGTGTGATTGGTAGAAGTGTATTGTGATATGTGCATTGCAGTTGATGATGGCCCTGGTGCACATATAGGCATTAGTGAACCTGGTACAGAGGTATTGCAGATGTTAAAAAAAAAAAAAAAAAAAATTAGGCCCTGGTACATATTGTACTGCAGATGATGGACTTAAGTTGTATGAAAATTTAGAAATTGAGGTCCTGGTACTATATTGTACTGCAGATGTTGAAATAACGTTTTTCTGAGTTCTTTATAGACAAACAGAAGTCATACAAGTCGTGTATTGCAGAGATTTGGCCCTGGTACACGTAATATTGATTTGATTGCATTGACAAAATATTTTAATTTGTTATCTATTTTGTACGTTTTGCAGAAATATTTAAGGTCGGTAGGTGGACATCTTTGTTCAACAGTGCTCAGGATCCATCACTCTTGGAACTCGCCGAGTCCTTACCCAACTACTGCCTAAAATCAAAAGCTGAAAATACAACAAAGAAATATAGGTATGCCTTCAACAATTTTTCCAAGTGGTGCAAGACATTTACACCGAATGTTAATTCTTTACCAGCTACTGATGTTCATGTAGCAATATATTTAACATATCTTGCAAAAACTTTTAAGTCCTCTTCAAAGATAGAGGAGGCTACTTATGCTATTACATGGGCCCATCATTTGTCGGGATTACCCAATCCTTGTGACTCTGACTTAGTTAAGTTTGTAAAAGAAGGTTGTATAAGAGAACACAGTCAACCTGTAAAAAAGAAAGAACCAGTTTCTGCAGATATTTTGTCAGTTGTTGTTGAAAAATTTGGGAGAAATGATGCATCATTATATGAACTGCGCACTTGTTGTATTTTTCTTTTAGGATATGCGGGTTTTTTACGTTTTTCTGAAATTGTTAATATTAGAAGGTCACATCTTACTTTTCATGAATCTCACCTAAATTTGTTCATTGCAAAGAGTAAAACAGATGTGTATAAGCAAGGTACTTCTCTGTGTATATCACGCACAAACTCTAATACCTGTCCAGTTAATATGTTACTCAGGTATCTTCTTTTATCAGGTATATCAGAGGCGTCAGAGGAGTTTATTTTTAGACAAGTTACTTATTGTAAAACAAATAACTCCTACAAGTTAAGGAAAAGTAATCAGCCTTTGTCATACACCAGAGTTAGGGAGTTAGTTTTATATACATTAGACAGTTTAGGTCTAGATTCTAAAAGATACGGAGTACACAGTTTGAGGTCGGGTGGTGCTACGGCTGCAGCTGCAGCAGGGGTCAGTGATCGTCTTTTTAAGAAACATGGGAGGTGGAAATCGGATAATGCTAAGGACGGTTATGTACACGAAAACTTACAATCAAAACTTTCTGTTACAAAAAAGTTGGGTTTATAATTTTTCTCTTCTCTTTCTTTATTGTCGAAACTGCTTACGAGAGCGCTTCTGTATCTATATACGTGTTGTTATTTATTTTATAAATTATTTATGTTCGTTTGAGTGGAAACGAATAAGAACATAAATGTATTTATTGAAGGTATCACAACACGTGTATCTATCGTACACGTGTTTACCTAGTGTTGTTTAAAATAGATAATCGATCGGATTGGTTAATGTATTTTTAGAATACCTGTTCTACAGGTATTCTATTAAAGCACGCACGCTTTATTGTGAGTTCAAGTTTAACGCCATTCGAAGGCTCTCTCTCAAACTGTGCAGTCTGACATTCACCCGCCCACCCGCCCTCACAAATATTTTGGTTTTTTATTAATTATACGTTTTTGTTTTGTAGATTTAAGAGTTGCAGAGGAGTAAAGTTGTTTTTGTAATTTATTCATGATTAAACTGCACTTACGAGAGCGCTTCTGTATCTATATACGTGTTGTTATTTATTTTATAAATTATTTATGTTCGTTTGAGTGGAAACGAATAAGAACATAATGACATTATCTATCGTACTTCCATTTTCAAACTATGGGAGATTTTTGCGTAAATTTTGATAGGGTTTGAAGATACCGGTAATATGTCTCTTATTTATCTTTATGCTTTTCATTAGGGGTGTTTTGAAAGAATTCTGGTATTGACAGTGTCATTAGTAAGTGCATGTATAGGCTTATGTCGCGTCTGTATTATGGTCTGCACAGCGAGACATTTACCCCATCCCTTAGCATTAGAATCATTTAATAATTGTGAACCATGAAATCAACACGATCTCTCTCTTCTCCATTTCAATTCGCAATGCGAAAAAATCATATGTGCTAATGTGTACATTCCACAACCATGCGGTTTAAATGCGGATAACTTAGATTCGAAAGTGGTCCCGTTCAAATTTCCGGAATTTAAGGCTTTTACATGTTCTTTTCAATTACATTTTCTGTAATAATAGAAATATGTATGACAAAAAATTTTAGAAATAAATATCAAAGACATATGCTTGCACATTAATCATAGATTAATTTAGCGATATATTGTAATGTTAAGCTTAAAATGGGTAGCCGAAAAGGTTCCAAATGACGTACTTAAGTGCACTCATTCTTTGATTCATAACGATTTCTATTGTTTTGTTTCAATGACAGTTATGATATAAAAATATGAAAAATAGCAAATTGAAAATTTTGCAAAAAACGTCGTGATCCTTGGTAAAAAATGAATCTGCAAAATTCACCAAAAAGTTACCGCAAGGGACACGTCAATACATAAAGGAAGCATTACAGCGCTAAAAATGAGACTTTTTCTTGATATGAGATGATGATTGAAATATATACAATTTCCAATTTAATATCAGATTTATTGATATTGTAAGCGTGTTAAATGTTTTGAGGTTTTGATCAACAGAACATTAAAGAAAGCGAGATGATGGCATTTTGAAAATTCGATCTTTTCCAAGATTGATTAGATGTGGTAAAAATAAGAAAAAAATCCACTTAAAGTAGGCTTAAATCCCTTTCTGTCACCTGTTTTGAGGTGTCTTTTAGAATTATGCAACAGTCTATAAATTGAAAACCTTTTGTCACTCCTGCCTTAAAATAATTATTTTTATAAGTTATGGGATACACAGATCTAGAGGTCACAGGAAGATCTAAAAATATGTCATTTCCCGAATTTTCTCATTTTTATAAAAATTTTCATCCGTTTTATGGCACAATTGATTAATAAAACATAAAACACAAGGTTGCTTATCTACAATATTTATATATTTCATACACTAGGATCACATAGATATACAACTTCAGATAGGCAAGCTTGCAGAAGTGAAAATTATATGAAACCCTTTGACGAAATTCCAGAAGAATTAAACAATTTTGAAAATTTCTTATTTCTTATTATTTACCTCTTCTGGTCTGTGTGGAAGCTTTGAATCAAAATTAGTGGTAGTGGTGATTTTAAAACAAGCATTTTTTAAAGTTCTTAAATACAAACAAACACAAATTTAACTGTGTTCTAAAGTTTACATCAAACAAGAGCCCAAATTCGACCATTGCCATACCTTGTCAGTTCAAAAAATATATCGAACATAGGTTACGAGGAACTAACTCGTAATAAATAATAAATAAAAAATAAAACAAAAGCTACATGTAACTGTAAATAGCTAATTAAATGTATATTTTTTAAATTTTGTAAATTCGCCTTTCATCACAGAAAACTTGTCAATGGGAATGCTAAAACAATATTCCTAATTTATGTACGTGACATAGAATATATTCTAATTACAGGTGAAAACATATCTGCTTTTGTTTGTATTTCTGTCGTTGGCTGAAGCCCAGACTCCGAAAATACCAAAAATGCAGCTCGACCTTCCAGGTTTGCCTATAAACGTTGGTGCAGGGATCGAAGATAACATTCCAAAAGGCATTATTAAATTCCAGAAGCCAGATTTGACAGCTTGGGATCCGGGAGCCACAAAGTGGAAAGTGGGAAGGCGGTATAGGAGTTACATGTAGGACAGGAAATTGGGATCTTGGGGGCCAGGGATCAATAAATACTGGTGGACGTTTGGGTGCTACAGTGGGGCATCCAGAGGGAAATGGGATTTGTCAGCTTTCGGTAGAAATGCAGGGAGAGGTGTCGAAGTCGGGGCTAGGGTAAAATTAAGATTTGGCGGATCTAGTACAAGAGGTGGCGGAGGGGGGGGGGGGGGGGGGGGGGGCACAGGCTTCAGACACAAACTCTTCAGGTGAATTTAATTTTGATCATTTTAAAAAAGTGTGACCCTCTCATATGTTAAGGAAGGCCCGATTCAAAACTTAACCTTAAGGGAAAATATTTTGTCGTATTCATAGTCCATTATTTACACACTGAATTGACAACGGATTTTCCCTTATTTCCTGATCATGACAAAGGGCACACGGCCGGTGTGACCGGTCGGCAGAGGATGCTCACTCCTCCAAGGCATCTGGTCCGACCTCTGATGTTTTGAAGGTCCTTGTTTTCTCTGCTCCTATTTTGCATTGTTTAATGGACTTTGATATTGAATACTGTTTGTTATCATTATATCCTTCATATTAGTAACTAAACTTAACTTTCAACAAATGTTTTAATTGTATTCATTATCATATAGATTTTTTTCCTATTAAAGACCTGGCCCAGAGACTATAAACTGAGAACAGACTTCAGTCAAAATTTCACATCATTATAACTTTTGACATAATGTTGTTAACAAAACTAATTTTTACCAATTGTGTTAATTTGAAAATGATTCAAACCTACAAATATTTAATAATTATATTTTACATCACAAGCTATTGAAAACCAAAAAGACTCGATTCAAAAGGAAACGTACAGGACATATTTTTAATAGTATATGTTATGGAAGTTTTCCCGTAATACAACTAATTAAAGTTCATAAAGACTTTTGAATATGAACAATTTTTTCTAAAAATTTGAGAATCAATTTTTAGGGAAAAAATTATCATCTGAACTTCTGACATATTACCTTGTATTCTGAATCGAGAGATGGAAAAAGAAACATCATTTTAAAGTAAGCATTATTATTTTGTTCTTATTGTTTAAGACCCCGGCAAAAAAAAATAAACCCCAGTAACTTGATTAAGTGTTTATGTTTTCCTGCACATAAAGAGAATCATATCCAGTTGATACAAATTTTGTCTGTCAGTCAGAAAAATTCAAAGCAAGTTAGAGTGAACACATATTTTGAAATAAGCTTAAATAGTAATTTTGAAAAAACTTTTTGTTTTTTTAGAGAACTAAATCTGTTAAAATCTCATTATGACATCAACATTTATACATCAGCAATTTTATAAGTACTACATAATATTAATGGTAATAAAAATACATATGTAAGTACCAGGTAATATGCAAACGTTACTGAGTATTCTGATCAGACTTAACACGACACCGACGTGTTAAATATGGTATGTGCTTCTTGAATCATATGTCACACCTACCTGACACAAATAGCAAACTCGAAACCAAACGCTAGTATAAACTAATTGAATCAAATATTGAACACATAATTATTTTTTATACTTTTTTTCAGGAAGTATCCGAGCGCGAGCAATAAATTGAAGAAAAGGACTTTCATCGGATCAAGGAAACTATGTGACATCAATAAGGCATCACTGCGAAAAACAAATATTTAGATAAAAAATAGATACATTTTCTAAAGGCATTTGCAGGTGATTTCTACTTTCATTTGTAACATGTATATAATTATGTCAACACGGTGGAATTGTTATTTTAATTCCCGTATAGTTTACAAATTTTATATTTTGTTGATAGATGTAGTTGTAGATAGCCCAAATTAACCACAGTTATTTCCCTCGCGCTGCAATATTACATACTCATATTCATTCATTATTCAACTAATTTTATTTTTTCTATACTAACCATTGTGTGATAGGAAGCATTGTTTTTCTGAAAAAAAAAATACAAGGTAGAACCTCCCTTTTTTTCATAGTGAATATTTTTTCCATAAAGATTTATGAATGTTCACTAAATATTTCTGCTACAACTTTTGAAATTTAGTTTGACGAAGAGGAAAAATTACTAGATCGACTTCCAAGAGGTTTTATAATTATTAAGCACTATTTTACAATTTAAAAATCTTAACGCATAAAAATTAACCTTATAAGCAGATATGACCAATCACTGGGTTGTATTATGGCTGATTTTATTGATATACATAAAAGATGGCCGGTCATCAGGGGATGTTTACTCCTTTTAGGCACCAAATTCTACCTCCAAAATCTACATGGGACGTATCATGTGTATGCCCAGTTTACGGATTTGCTTTATTCAATCTGATTAAAATCAGATACTTTGATCCGCTGACATAGATCGCTACACAAGAATTTGATGTTCGTGTAGCGATCTGATATGTGAGTGGATCAAAGGATCTTATTCTAATCAGATTGTGCTTTATTTGAAAAAGTTTGGCCACAACAAGAATATTGAATTATATGGTTCAGAGAAATAACAAAAATAAAAGGATATAACAAATAACCTTTATAACGAAACAATAGCATTCATCCCTTGGACATTGTTATAAGCGTATTTTGATATATATCGTTTCCATTTAACCGTTCGTCTTTCTGTTAAATTATAAAATTTGGTGGCAATGCATCATTTGATATGAAAAAAAATGAATCTGTATCATATTACTTGCATTGTCTACTTAAACACATACAATTTGCTTAACTTTAAGGCATTTTCAAAAGATAATTTAAGTGTATTTCAATACTTTATGATGGAAAATCAAGTTGTAAGGATTGAATTTTATAGCTACCCAGATTATAATGGAAATGCTTTTGGTAGGAGCAGTTTTCTCTTTTTATATATTTCATATCTCTTATGTTTTATATAGCGTGAACTGTCCCAAATTCAGGTTTTACAGTATAACTGTGTAGCTTTTAAATAAATAAATGGTTGCATTTATACTTGGTGCTTACTCCATTCGTCTGCCTGCCTCTCATCAAATTTAGAGAAAAAGAGCCAAATATTTCCTAATTCTGCTTGACTGTTTTCTTCAGGTCAAAAGGCACTTTCAATGATAAAAATATTGATATTATTATATTTTCTTCAAAAAATGACTTTAATGTCTACGAACATCACTAATTCTTTCTATCTGAAAACACATTTTATCAAATTTGAATTCCTTTAGTTAAACACTGAGCAGTATGTAGCAATAACTCGGCCAAAACTCCCTTTAGCTGTTTTCTATTTTATTTAGATGGACTTTGAGCCTGTAGATAATGTTCTTAACGTCCATATTTCATTCAACTGAAAATATAAAATATTTCTTCATTTTTATCTTTAGACATTGACCTTGCTTGCTCCTAGGTTCCGGTCGTCTTTCTTGCTAGATCTTTCTCCTAGTTGGACAGTTTATGAATGCATCAGAGTTATGTTCAATTTTCTAGAGGATCAAAATCTAAGATGTTTTCTCTAGAGAACATATCAGCATACAGGTAAATCATAGATTTATTGTTACATAGATTGTTCAATTAAATTCCTGATAAATATGATCTACGAAATACCGTTCAATATGCGTTACTGGAAATGATGTAACAACACTAGAGAAAAAGAGTTTGTGCAATATGACTGCTTTCATCTTAATCTTTTTTTTCCTTTCTTTACAATGTCAGGGTTATAGAGCATTAGATCAGTTCTCTATCATTTCAGTTTTTTGTGCAGATCCTTTTTTGTTCATTGTTCTGGTGAAATAATCCAAATATGGTTTAACATCAACAATTCACTACATGTGATAACAATTCACTTGAATCGTCATGAAAAAAGACTTGTTTAAAAAAACATTAGAGCTACAGTGCCATGCACCCACTGAAAAAAAAACTATATTTATTGCACACAAAAAGTTGCGCTTTGTCCTGGATTAGTTCTTTCAAATTCTTACCCCAAGTGCAAGAAACCTAATATTCAAAATATTCCTTACTCCTTTATCGGGTACTTTCGTAGTTGACATCTGCACGAAGCGCATTCGACCGAATAATCTTACAAACCAAAATGGCCATATAGATAGACGGTATTTTTGGTTATCTCAATTTCAGGTGTATTATATCTTTGTTCAATATTTTATAAATAACTCGCATCTGCATTAATAAAAATAATTTGGGATAAACCACTAAATAACCAGAAATTAATAAAAGCATTAGTTAGCCTCTAAAATCTATAGATACCGTAATTAATTAAACTATGAATATGAAATAAAAAAAGTGCTATAAACACATAATTATATTAGATTTGGCTTAATGTTCAATCTAGCGCTTTTGGTGAAAAGTATACCCCTTACAAATAATATACATTGTTAAAGCCTTCTTTGTTAATTTATTTCTAGTACATTCAGGAATGCACTAAATCTAACTCTGCTTGCTTATGCAGTAATTAATTCCTGTCAAAATTTTCACATGCAAAATAATACAATTAAAGTAATAATTTTATATTGAGGCTGAAATATCTTCATATATTAAGTTTTTAAAAGCTTATTACTCCTGATTTTATCATTTCTATAAATATAATAGTAATGTCCAAAGCTATTTGTTCAATTATTCTTTTCTCCGTAATTTTATGCATACAGAATCTTTAAACTATGTTTAAAAATAGTGCCGGAAGTTTTAATAAAAGGTCGTATCCGCCACATACGACTATTCAAATTCAACCGCATAGAAGCAAATAATGTCCTATGTGCCACTTACAACCTCTCATATCGAAGGGTTGTAGATACGACAAAATAATATTCTGTGTTACCATGATTACTATTCGGAATATGACCACCATATTTTGCCAGAAGATGTAATTTAAAATTCGCATATTGAATATCTAAAAATCACTAAAAGGTCGTAAGTGGCACTTAAGACCTTACAATTCCACAGTGTCAACAAAGTTGACAATATTTTGATGTCAAACGCTGCTTGCACGTAATTTCTGTCACGTAACATGAAATACCATTATATGATTGATGTGTTTATTACAGAATTCCAAGGTAACGAATCTCGATTATGTAACAAACATATCTCCAAAAAACAAAAAAAAATTGTGAATTTTTTTTTATTTAAAAAAAGTGGAAAATCCATTGAATTACTTCATATATAAAGAGCAAAACTATACTATATGTTGTTTATTTTAACCAGTAACGTTGAGAAATGGTAAGTCTTTTCGGATTTAAAAAAAAAATATTTTCCATATCATTTTATTTTCTTGTTGAATATAAATGAAAGGAATTTAATATATAAACCATATGCATGATAATTTCATTAAATCTTCATTAAATTTAATAATTTTACTAGAAGTGAGAAGCTGAATTTAGAATTGATGTTTAATTCTACTCATGCAGAAAAGAAGTTTTAACGCCTCTTTTTTTATTTCCATGTTCTTTAAAAAAAAAAAACAGCAACAAATAACATTTAACATTTCATTTCACCTTTATTTCAATTTAAAAAGAAAACTTGTCAAATAATAAGACACGGGTATCTGACCTAATTGAAATAGGGATACCTTTTGCTTTAGTTCAAAACATATTTTATTTGAACATGACAAGCAGAGAATACAGGCAAGAAGCACAAAGATGAAAAATGATTATCCGTTTCCTTATTTTTTATGATAAAGATGACAGACTCTTATAAGTTAGAAACAAAATACGGTTTCAAGCTGGTAAAAGCAATATTTGAAAGCAAATTTTGACTCAAATTTGTATTAATATTTGTTACAATATAATCTTTCTGTATTTAATCTTTAATTATTTTCTCTGTTAATTCAATCCCTTTCTCCTGTTTTTTTCTTCACATACATATCGTACATTTCATTTCTTCTGTATACATGTAATTAGAACGTCTTTCATTTGTGTAAATCAACATGATTTCTACACTCACACTTGTTTAATTTCAAGTTTATACAGTATACAGGGAAATTTTTGCCCCGTTTTATTTTCGCCCCTTTCGTCTTTGGGCGAATTTAAAGCGGGGAATTCAAAGAACACAGTACATGTATAATTTCTTGAACAAAACTGTTATTGGGCGAACATAAAACGAGACAAAATTGTTTTTAAGTGTGTAAGGGCGAAAATAACCTTGCATACAGTAATCATTAGTGAGGAATAAATTCCGGACCACTGTGAAATATCTCGATCCGTGGGTATATTCTGGTAAAGTGTTATCTATCTAAACGATCGAGTTTATTATCGCTAATAAATGACCAAAAAGAAGTACATGTAAATTGATCACTGTCCTATTCATTTAATATCGTAATTATCCATCATTCAAGGAAACCAAAAGGAACAAAATAAAGAAGGGAAACTTTAAAATGTGAATATGGATCCTTCATAAAATTGGAAATGTTTATCGGATCAAAGAAATAATAAACAAAAATATACGCAATAAATATTTAAATAACTTTACAGAATTGATAACGCGAGTAACATCTGTAAAGCTGACAACAAACGGAGCAAATGAGCTCGTTTCTATATAATGAAATCAGGATGAGGATCTGGTTCATCCTCGGGAGGAAGTCATTTAGTTTTTTAATACCATAAGGACCGAATGTTTTCAGTCCTTGCATGCAGAACTTTTTTTTCTCGAGGGTCTGCCCATCTTTGATTATGATCAATAACCACAAAGGTCACAGCATTCCATCACGTGACCTTCCAGATTGAAAAGTTCTCCAACTGGTCCTTTTAACTTTATCATTTTATCACTTTAAGAAAAGTACTTTTTACTTTATCATTAGTTTGATAATTTTTAAATCAATAACTCGCTTCTCGAATGTAATTTTCTTTGTTTTCTAGGTAATCATTCATTTAACGTTGCATTTGCTTGTTTTGCTAACATTAGTGGAATCGCAATCTGTGAAGAAACCAAAACCTAACTTCATCATACCAGAGTCTCCTAAAATACCCAAAACTCAGATAAAACTTCCAATCATACCGGTTAGCATAGGTTTAGGAATCAAGGACAAACAACCAACAGGAATAGTGAAATTCAAAAACAAAAATCAAGATTTAACAGTGTGGACTGCTTCAAATCTAAAAGATAATGTGGAAGTTGGCACAGCAGTCAAATCACCAAAAAGGGATTTTATAACCAAGGGATCAATAAATACCAGGGGAAAAGTAGATGTCAGTATTGGAGTTAAGACAAAAAAGGTGGAGGTATCATTTTTCGGTACAAATAAAGCCAAGAATCCTTCATCGAATACCGGCAACGGTATTGGAGTTGGCGTCAGAGCTAAAATAAAGATTGGAGGAGGGTCAAGGTCAAACAAAGGGGGGAGAAGACGAGGGTTTTTGTGGGGACGGAGAGGTGGACGCGGGCGAGGACGTGGAGGAGCAGGAGGAAGTGGGGGCGGAGGTGGAGGTGGAGGTGGAGGTAGAGGCGAAGGTGACGAAGAAGGCAGAGGTGGCGAAGGAGGCGGAGGTGGAGGTACAAAGAGGCGGATACCTTTACGGTAAAGAGTTTTTTTAAAGTCGTTTTTCTCTTTTAAAAAGTACATTAAAATATTTCGAAAGGATTGTAATGAAATGAAGTTTATAAAACATACATGAACATGCATGTGTATTTCTAGTTTATTCTCTTAAAACTATATCAATGTAATTATTACATTTAATTAAATATTCATGAGAAAAAATGAACAAATTACGAAATCATTTGTCCAACAAATCATAATAGCCGTACACAAAGTATAGGATTATAGATTACAGATATGAAGAAATATCATTATTATTGTACGATACTTTCTAGGAAGTAGATATTTTTTTCCATATTAGCTCCAGCTTATCAAATTCAAAAAAAAGTTTTGATAATGACGAAAAGATATTGTAAACGTAAAATGCAATGCCTTATCTAGAAAACATCTGTATGTTATCATAATCCATTATGATTACATAACATAGGTAACACTCGTATGCAAGAAACGTGTTTGTTTTGAATACAATTTTTTTTTTATAAATTTTTATTTTTGTGTTTTTTCAGAAAGTAATGAATTGTCAGTAGTTTCCATGTAGATGATGAACACTAGTAATTAGAATTTGGCATTAAGATATATTTAAGAAAAATATAGTCGTTTTTGATGCTTTAGATTCCTGTTTAATGAATAAAAATAAGTATACTTGTATATATCTTATATGTTCATATTTTGCATGACATGAAACAGAATTATAAGTTACACGTATGTTTATGAATGAAATACATGTAGATAACAAACAGAAGGAAAAATAAGAGAGTAAGAAAATCTTTAAATATTCTTGTTGCAGTATACAACACACTTTTCAGAATTATATGTTCGAACTTTTGAATAAAACATATGTGTTCTGCTGTTAATCTATATCTATACAAAGTTTATAAATCTAATTTGAAAAGGAACAGACGAGGGCCCTTCAAAACGTAGGCAGATTTCTTGATTTCTCGTTTGAAAGTAAAAAAGGACCAATATATGTATATGTAATAAAATATCGCTAACTTAAGAGATTTATTTACGCACAATCTGTACTTACATACCACACCATGTTATCCAGATTGAAAATGTTTCATTAAATTGTTTGCTTTTACATCTGTTACAAGTGAAAATAAATCATTGCATGGATTCAAATAAAATAAATTGAGTCGTACATGGAAGTTGAAACTAGATGCAGGCTTAAACAACCTATATAAAAAAATTGTATCATTTTAAACATATCGTGTATAAGCATTTTAAAGAAGTTATAGCTTCAATATTTTAAAATTCAAAATTTTAACTGGTCTTAGGAAACACATTATTTGAAACTCGAAAACAATAGGAAATTTTATAGGTGAATAAGATAAACTTCTTTAGACTTATGAGATGAGATGATATTATATAAAAAGAAATCAGTAGTATGTGTGTTAAAAGCACATTGATTAGCATATTATTTTGAAAATACTAATGAAAACAGTGCTCCAAAAAGTATATTCATCTTTTGATAAAATCTGAATAAAAAGAAATTAATGTTTTCAAGTGTTCAAGTGTGTATGTTTGGGAATGTTGACTATCCTGAATGCACCTTGTACGATAATGTATTTTCAAAATACACATGTAAAGAAAGATATGGAGAAGGATGTTGAAATAACGAACAGTATTCAATATCAAAGGTCCTTTAAAAATGCAGTATAGGAACAGGGCAAACACGGACCTCGAAAACACAGACCTGGGATCAGGTGCCATGGAGAACTGAGCATTCCCCTGCTGACGTCACACCCACCGAGTGCTCTTTGTCATGATTGGGCAATAACGGTAAAATCCGTCGCCAATTCAGTGTATGAATAATGGACACACATTTAGTATGAAAAATAAGTATAACATGCACTTAAGCAATGAATCATTATTTTTCGAAAGATGTAATCTTATAACTACTAAAAATTAATTTGCACACACCGTTGCGGTCAAGATCTAGTAAATAAGAGGTGCCTACAGAAATATCAAATTTAAGAAAAATATTCCTTTAATGATGCTTTATAACTTTAGCTTGGTCAAATAACGTCTTTGCAGGCATAATTTGTAGGTACAGTAAACAAGATGAAAAACCAAACTTTTAACTGACATTTTCAATGAAAAATTAAGAAAATCAGCTATGGGAGTTTTTTTCAATATCAGACAAAGAAAATTTATCTAGGTTGCCTACAGTCTTTCAAAATCAGCAATTTGTATGTTCTTGCCTTCTCCTTTAAAATAGTGTCAAAGAAGTCGGTTCACTTTATGCATGAAATGGCCCTGTAGATATACCAATTAATTGATCAACACTTGAAGTTCTATTTGAAGCATTTAAATAAAATAGAGACTTGGTGTTTTCATATCCTATTAAAAAAAATCTCTTAAAAGTTCAGGTCTTCGAGAACTGGCTTTATGATATTGCAATGTTCATGAATATTTAGGTAAACAGGTATAATTGAGTTCTTTCAGTGAAGAAAAATTATATGAGCGCACTCTCTGATCTAAAAAATAAAAAATGTACATGGGGGGGGGGGACATGTCCATTGATCCTCAGAAACACACAAGACGAAAGACCACCTTTAAGCAATCGCTTAATGGTAGCTTAATGGTGACTTAATGGTGGCTTAAAGAAGTTAATTCCTTTAAGCCACCATTAAGCCACCATTAAGCTGCAACTTACAGGTGCTTAATGTCCAAACTTCATTAAGCTACCATTAAGCCACCATTAAGCTGAGCTTAATGGTGACTTAATGGTCAACCCACATTAAACTTTTACGCATCTTATATAGAATCTTTGAACTAACTTTTAGTTATTTTAATATCATTTACGCAAAATCTATTCCAACTCATAATTCTGTCTCGATCATAATTTCTACGAGTTTTTTGTCAACATGCATAAACTTGATCACTGGGAACAAAGTTAGCTAATAGCCACAGGGGCTTGCTCGAGGTGTCTAATTTTTTCTTAAAATCATTTACAGTGATAATAAAACAAGACATCCTGTATCAGAAGCGTATATTATTTTTTTTTAAAAATATTTTATTTTAAATAAATCATTACTACATGTACATGCGTTGTTTTTATTTTTAGTGTATATGATTTTTAAAAATAAATAATTATTACACACCATGAGCAAGTCCTTGTGAAATATCTTAAATTTACAATACCAAAAATCAATTTGTTCTTAAAATTATCTATATTCATGAACACAAAATATATATTACTTTTTAAAAACAAAATGGTATTTTTATTTCATGTGTTAAAAGAAACATTCAGCTACAAAATTCACAGGAATATAACTATATAATCTCATGAAAAGAAATCTCTGTCCTTTTTTTTTGGGGGGGGGGCTACTGGTATACAAATGTTTAGTTTTCAAAGATTGACTTTTACCATGAAAAACTTTTTAATGGCTTTTACATCACGAATAATTCTAATTAATTCGTTATTTTTTTTTAATAATGCAGCGGTAAGTATCTGTCAAAATCTAGTCGGTCTTCAATTATTGTTATTTCAAAATCGATTTTCAGAGGAACGGCCGATCAGACTAAACATGACATCCGACCAGATGTATACACATTGAGAAACGGGGTAAGATTAAAACCCCAGTCACATTTCCAAAAACGACCAACGGCCGACGGGTTTTGGAGCAAAAATGGGCTTCATCGGGTGACAGTCGGGAGTTCATCGACTGTTGTCTTGCCCGATTTTGACCTCTTTTTTTGTCGGCCGACCAGTTTTATGTCCATCGGTCCAAGTTATAATTTTTTCTGCGTCGGTGGCCGATTCTTCTATTGAAGTTATCCGTCGACCAGCCTTCGATCATCGTCAGACCGTCGGGAGTTAGTTTATAAAGACGGTCGTCCGTCGTTCGACAATAACTGTGTTCATTATTTCGGCCGACGTTTAAAATCAAACTGTAGCTCAGAGCTCGATGATCGGGCGCCGATTGGCCGACTTGTGAATATTTAACACATTATGATAAATAAAACAAACAAAATTTTGATGCATGGATTGATATATATTTTTTGAACGGAAACAACTTAAATAATTATTCCATAAGATTTAAAGAAATCTTAAATATTCTTTGCTGCTTTTATGCAATTCGATACAAAATTGTTCACACATTTTCAACATTGAGTCACAAATTTATAGTATTCTGCCACTTTGCCTTGCAAACATTACTTCCGTCACCTATCTGAATATAGATCTATGAAAAATATTTCTGATTTTCTAAAGAAAAAAGATCGTTTGTGTTATTCACCCAAGTCATCGGTGTCCCTAGGAAATAATGTGACTGTTCCGTGTCGCCCGAGACTGTGTCGGCCGATCATGTTCTTTCAGCCGACAGGACCAGAAAAATTTGGTCGCCCGACCATCGTCTTAAATGTGACCTAGGCATTACAGATGATCAGTGTACAGTAAACCGACTGGTCAGACAATAGACCTTAATTAGGTGTCCCCCCGTCCCCGGTTAACTAACAGGAAAGTATACATGCACAACGTACACTGACAGATTTTAATGATCAAGATTTTTTTTAAAAATTTAAATTTAACGCAAGCATATAACAAATTAAAAATTATGATTCATCGTAAAAAGTCAATTATTTTGATACCCATTATGATACAAAAAGAATTGAAACTGAATATGATATTCTAAAAAAAGTTTTTGTAAACGTAATTAACCAGGTAACTCTTACGCGAGGATTGTCACTAAATTGTTGACACAGAAACCGTTAATATCCGCAGTATATTAAAAATAATAGTAAAATCCGTTTTTTCCTCTTTCTTTTTCGATGATAGACTTTTGTGTTTTATTTTTAATTAATTTATTTTCAATCATGATTTAATGCTTACATTTCGAAAATTTTGGAATAACAGAGCGAAGAACTCAATCACATTACATCAATCTAAAAGCCGAACTCAATTTAGAAATAAATATTAATGTGTTAAGATCCACAAATAAAATTGTTTATATTTTGATTACTAAATCAATTCAAGACTTTTGGAAATGTTGAACAAAATACTAGTAAATACCTTTACAAGTCGAAACAAATTTTGAAAAAAATAAAGGTTAAATATTAAATATTGTCACTACAATATCAAGAGCGGCGACAGCCTAATGGATAAGGCGTTCGCCTGGCAATCCAAAGGTCATGGGATCGAGCCCCGACTGTGGCGGGTTTTTTTTTATTATTTTTGGATTTTGAATTTCGTTCTTTTTCATTATTTTTATCAAATCAAGATATAAGCGAACTCTACATTTTTATAATATTGATAACAAATCACTATAAAAATAATTTTTCACCCATATAAACAATATTATCGACTGCGTAATGTGACTTAATGGTGGCTTAATGGTAGCTTAATGGTAGCTCAATGGTGGCTTAATGGAGTTTGGACATTAAGCACCTGTAAGTCTAGCTTAATGGTAGCTTAATGGTGACTTAATGGTGGTCTAAAAGTTACCATTAAGGACCTGTAAGCCACCATTAAGCTACCATTAAGCTACATTTAAGCACCCATTAAGGACTTTGAGTTGGCTTAATGGTAACTTAATGGTGGTGTAAATGTTACTTAAAGGTGCTTAATGGTGACTTAATGGTGACTTAAAGACAACCATTAAACCACCATTAAGGACCTATAAGCCACCATTAAGCCGGACTTAAAGGGTGTGTTTCATCTTGTGGTACAGTTCTATCATTTACTAGTTGCATATTTTAGATCAGAGGCTGCGCTCTATATTAAATATAAAAAAAATAGCGTTAAAAATTGACCATTTTAGTGGACTTTTTTAGAACATGAGGAAATTGACGCAGTTCGTGACGTCATAATGCA
Organism: Saccostrea glomerata; assembly: GCA_003671525.1. NCBI lineage: Eukaryota > Metazoa > Mollusca > Bivalvia > Ostreida > Ostreidae > Saccostrea > Saccostrea glomerata. Next base: position 804,467 of record PRKT01000066.1, on the reverse strand, counting down.
TTGACTAGCCAGAAAATGACGTAATTTTTTATAGATACGCAGTCACTAAAGATCTAAGTGACATTTAATCCATTGTGAAGTAAAACTATGCAGTATAAGTTTTTTCAGAAATTCACAGGGCCAAATAAGGCAAAAGTGAACCTTGTTCTTTAATAGAGTTATCGGGACTACTTTTCATGTGGTTTCAAATTGAATTCCATGAAAATACTTTACTTTCTACTTAATTCTATTAGAGCTGTAAAGTACGGGAAAAAGAATGTTGAAAGTGATTAAGACGTCATAATGGATTAAGCGGCAAGAAGTTAGTCTAAAGACATTTACTAGATCCTGACCTTAAGAAAGAAACAATGTTATTCAATAAACATTGCGTTATGAATAGCAATTGCTCTGCTGGCTAGCCCAATTCATGAAAATTTGCCAGCAAAGCTATTGATATTCATAATTCCATTTTCACTGAATGTTACATTTTACTGTTTATTACATTTTAACAATAAAATACTGTACAATGTAATTTTATCAGAATGACCATGCTATCTGTTTTAATTTAAAACAAGAGTCTTGTAGATCTTCGTGTACTGTAATATTAAATGTGTTTACATGAATTATGGTATGATCTATATTCTATTTCAAATCAACTACAAAACATTGAATTTCTATATTTATTACTTATATTTGCATTCTTTGATGTTGTCAAGAATATCAGAGGAAATCCTGGCTAACAAAAGGATGCAGCTTGTTGTTTTCAGTAAAGAAAAAGACACAGTTGTAAAATCAGTATAACTAATCATTGCATCTTTTCTCTAAAAAATCACAAACAATTTATGAAGTATTTGCCCGTTAAACACAGTTATCCTTGATATATTAGCTGTGCTATAGGCACATTCTTTTAATTTTTGTTTTGATGTTGTTATGACGTCATTGATCAACGTTATTGAAACCCTATGACAAAAATCAATAATTTCACAGTATGATGAAAAAAGACCAAACTTTAAAAGAAGGATATGGAGATAACGAACAGCATTCAATCTCAAAGTCCATAAAACAATAGAAAATATGAGCAGAGCTAATACGTACCTCCAAAACATCAGAGGTGGGATCAGGTGCCATGGAGAAGTGAGCATCCCGTGCTGACCGGTCACACCCGCCTTGTGTTCCTTGTCATGATCAGTAAATAACGGAAAAATCCGTCGTCAATTCAGTGTATAAATAATGGACTAACAATTAGTATGAAAAACGTTAGTCAGCATTTGACTCAACGGTAAATTATATTTGCTGACAAGGTCATTGTATCGTCACAGAACTTACGAAATGATGACTTTAAACGAGACGGTTTATATTCTTGTTTCATAAACTTTTATGTCAATAATTTACCTCGTTCTAGAAATTGTTCATACGTAGAGCATGCTCTTGCGTGTTGAAACAAACTAATTTTATTGATCAATGATCATTTTTCTTTTGTGCTTTCAATTAACCTTGCTTTATTATATAATTATCAAATTGCTATTCTGTGATTGTATGATACTCATGTGACCATAAAAGCCCTTGGGCCTCTTGTTAAAAATGATAAAACTAAAGGCTAATCGGTGATAAAATTAACAGTTTTAATTTGAAAGTAATATTAGTCAAAGTAGGCAGATCATTGTAAAAATGTGAACGAACCTACATGAATATCCACTAAATCTAGAAATGTTCTTAAATTGAACTTCGCTTAGAAACACTTGCATATGGTCCACATATTATAGTCTTTTTAAAAGGACAGAAACTTGTTTTTCTAATATAAACGATCAAATGATATGCATGAGTTTATTTATACATGCACACCTGTTCTCTCCCCAAAAATGTATAAATTTGTTTCCCATGGGTTCAGTATAATTATCCTTTTCGGGGTTCAGGACAGCAGCGGAAATGAAAGTTAGAATCTTATTGCATATATCTTACTTTACAATGTTAAAAAAACATTTCTAGTTCATGATGCACTAGTATATCTAGTATAAACTAGATATGGTAAGGTTATCGATGATAAGCACGAGGTTGAAGAAATTAATATTTTTCATATTTTATGATGAATAATGTTGAAGAGATATTTTAGTGTTTTGTATAACGCTATAAAGAAGAAAGTGTCCTTTTTTCTAGGTTTACATTTGCATTCTCATTTTTCGCATCCCTGGAATCGTTTATTCACGCTCAAAACCGGAATGCACATCGTGGAGTAGAATTTGGACTGTAGTTAATCTTATTTTTTTCATATTATTTCTGGAAATTGAAATTTAATAATAAAAGGATTTTTAAAAGTTATACAATAGATCAATTTTTTTAAAAGTCATTTTATTTTTATAACAGAATTACATATGAATCAACAAAGTAACAGAACTAAAGTTAAAAAATGCCTTATATTTATATGTATATAAAAGATTCCTTTGAGGTACATTGTATGACATCCCACTTTTCCCAAGCCCTTGTCATTTTTACTTTTATGACAGAAGTAAAGATGGCGTTATGACTATGGAAGAAATGACCAATTTTTTTGGAATATTCGGCGCAAAAATGTTCAGAGATCTGGATAAAATTAAAGGTATTGAATTGTCCATTTAGATATAATTGTGTAAAGGTCTTTGTAATAGTTTACTTTTTTATGGAGTTGAGAAAAAACTATTTATGATGACAAATGTACATTCTTCGTGTATGAATGAATATTTTTTACAGTATAGATGGAAAAATAACAAAATCTGAATTCTCCCTACAAGTTCCATTTGTGATCCAAGAGTGTAGGAAACTCCTAAAAGGCCCCAGAATCTATAATTCCTTGAAGAGCAAGATGTGAATTGAAAAATCATGTACTTATTTATAATTTTGTCGTCCTAATTCCGAAAAACATGTGTTTTTTTCTGCAATTAAACGTCAATTATCAATTGTTAATGCTTTAACTTCTTTTTATACACAACTTAAGAATTCGCAATGTTCTTTTTATTGTTTCAAAGACCAAATCTTTAATGCATATTTTTTCTCAATTAAACTATCAAATTTCAATACTTTATTCATTAAGTTAATTTATTTTCTTATTAACAATTATTAAAAATTCCATTGCTAAAAGGTTACATGAAAATCATGAAATCTTGAGTAGCAATAAAAACTATAAAATATATAGCTTTTCGGTACTACAAATTGAGGGTTTTTGACAAAAATTTATGTTCTTCATAAAAAAGAAAGTCAATCAGGATTTTTCAGGGTACGGTAAAAATAACAGAAATAAAATAGAGGTCTTTAGAATGGTGGTGGATATTTCATATTTGGATTTTGAAGATCAGACAGATAAAGGGAAGGAGGAGGGGGCATACATGGTGAATCATCCTCAGGTAGTGTACATTCAAATTTGTTCAAATAATGACCCCCGGGGGTAGGGTGGAACCACAATGGCCGATAATAGTTTTACATAGGCTCTCCCGGTTAACTAATTGTTAGTTTTCGTCTTTTTCACACATGCACATCTAATCTATCTCTTAAACTGTACTTAATGACAGTTTATGCGAATAAATTCACTGTCAAAACACTTAATTCCATGTATTGGGTTTAGTAAGGTTAGAAATGACAGTATGAGGCTAGACACAATGAATGTGATAAAAACACAATTGTTCAAACTCTTGTCTTCAAGACGAAAATATTAATGTTAAAGAGGCTGTGGGGTGGCAGCCATTTTAGACTAGTTCAATCTCCTTTAAAAGGAGAGCTCCATATAAAGATATACAAAAATGATCAAATTTTAAAACTAAAATGTATGAATTTTTTCTTTGTCAAATGATAGTTGACAGTTAAAGATACCGTATCTAAAAAAAATAAGTCAAATCTGGTGGTTAATTGGGATTAATTTGTTGACCCATCAGCCTCCTTGCCTCCTTAAGGTAAAATCTGACGTAACGTCTTGACTTTACAAATCATATTTGATCAGATTATAATATGCAATGATATTAAGTTAAATATGTTTTATTTTTCTGATGTTTTTTTTTTTTGTGCTCTTATGTTTTTTTTTCAAAATTTGATAATTGCACACGCATTGCATATGTACTACATGTACTAGTTTGCAGAATACATTAATACATGTACTAATACTTGTATAAGGTACGTAAGAGTCATGGAACTTATATACTAGTATTCAACATTTTCATTTTCATTCTAACTACCCGAGAAAATACACATCGTTGTTCTACTTTATTTTCCTGAATATCAGTGTTTGGTTTCAAGTCATTTATTGAATAAGCATGGTTTTTCCAAATAGAAATTAAAAGGAAACATATGGCATTAATATTTCACGAATAAAAGAATGTAAAACGGATTTGACTGTCATGTACAATTGTACAATTGTCAATATCAATACTTTCCTTCATTAAGGACGTTCGATCCTGATATTTTGAGCGTATTTCGCGCAGGTCCTTTATCCATAAAATTAAGCATCATTTTTAGGTTCTAACAATAAAACTGAATTCTACAATGCAAGTTAAACTGTATTCAATGAAAAAACCGCGATTAAATTCCATTCAAGTAGAATTAAGCTAGGGACTACATTTTGTGGCGGAAGGTTTTTTAGACGAAAATGGTCAGTTCTTTTCCATTTGAACTATAACAGTACTGTTAATTTGGGATGTCTATTTTTCCATGCTGGTTTCACACAAAGCTGTTTTTGCAGTGAAATATGTTATGCTGGATCTGAAATATCTATTAAATTATTTCTTATGAATTCTACCAACAAAGTGTGACAAATATAGTAAATAAATTCTGAAAATCCGGGAAAAAATTGAGCCAATTTTAATGTATAATTCACACTTTTTAGTAATATCTAAAAATGTACATCATATACCCCCACTTTTGATGTTCTTTTCTAAATATTCAAGATAAGTTTGACCTATTTGCTTAAAATCAGAAAAAGTTGAAGACTTTAAAATAATTTTCTTGCTTATTATATTTTCAATGCCGGAAAAATAACATTTTATTAGTGCAGAAAGGTCAAATAATTGATTATGCGAAGCAATTTGAAACTTTTTCTTAGTCACAATTTTTAAGTGTCTTTTTTTTAAACAGACTTAGAGTTTATTTTGTTTCATGCTTTAATTGGATAAAAATATTGGAGGGAAAACGTCGAAGATGTAAATTTTAATTAAGACAAATTTCAGTCCAGAAAGGTCATATTAAATGTACTGTAGCGCTATAAGAAGCATATTGACCCCAATATTTTTATCTGAATTTTAATTAAGCTATGTATGTAGAAACTAAAAATATACTTTGCAAAAAAAGTCTAAGACTTTAAATATGAAGATCGAACGTCGTTAACTTGTAGAACTTTACGTTCTGTCTTCATAATTATTTTTTATTGGTATCAGGATCTTGTCTTTTTCATTGTACAAGGAAAATGAGTATTCCAGTACCCTAACAATGTTTATAAACAACTAAATCATGTACATGTGAGTAATTTCTCCAATATTTTAGAACTGTCTGTAAATAGGTCTTAAGGTTCATCGATACTCTGTTAAGAGAGATAACTCTTAATGACATAAATGTCTATTATTATTTTATAGATTAGTCAAGTTGAAGTGTCTTTTTTGTCTAATTTTGCCCCGCAAGCTATGCTCTAATTGTTTGCATTTTACTGATAAAATACATTTCTTTTGGAAAGTCATTGAGGTTCAAGCAACATTTTATATGAGTGAGCAGAGGGTTTATGAACATTAAGTTTCATTTTTTATATACAAGATAAAAATGAAGCTAAGATATAAAAAAAGAGAAGAAAATATAAATGAGATTTTGTATTATGTAAAGGCAAACCTAATGTATCAATATGAAATTTATAAAAAATTAGATGTAAACTTTATATATAAATGGTTTTATGATATTTCGATAGCTTTGTGATAATAATAGTCTGACTATCTGAAGGGGTCTGTCCTTCAGTAGTGCTGCCAAGTGGGGGTAATTATTATGGACTCTGTGAGGTGAAAGATATACCCCCATGGCAGCGAGGCTTAATTCTTATTATTTATTTATATATTTTCATATATTCTTGGAAAAACAAATACTTACATATTTTTATAAGGATCTTTACGATTCATATTCTATATGATTAATCTATATATGTCTATGTCTTTGTATTTATATAAATATATAATTTTATACATATACATATATTAAATATACATATCTATGTTATAATTTATCCGATCCAATGGGCCCCTGGCACCATTGGTGAGGATTAGCCGGGAATATCCTAGGATATATTATCCCAAGTTCTATTGTAGTGGAAAATAAAGTTTGGAAAAAAAAACATTAAGTTTCATGTGTATGATACATGACAGAGAAGCAATAAGGGATCCCTCTGACTCTGTTTAGGGAAGGGGACTGGCGGACGCTGAAAATAAGTCATCAGAGCCCCAACATAAATAATGTATCCTAGTCTGACAAGATAATTCATATTATCATACTTTCATGTTAAATACTAAAATCTGATTGGTTTAAGCGCAGTTAACAAGCCATTCTTTTACCCTCAGCCTTAGCAACACACGAGACAACGGGTAACACAACGGTATGTAATGTCACATGCGTGGAAATTATGCGCGTCCTGTTCACCGTAGAAGTTTCAAAACGTCAGGTGCGTGTTTGAAAGTACCAGAATTAACTTGACGTCAAAAAAAGCTTGCATCCGATGTAGTCATGAAAACAACAAACGACAGACGAAACATGCTTGCGAGTGTAGAAATAACGAAACTTTAGATGAAAAAGGACTCTTAAAGTATCAAATAAACAATAAAGAGGTCAGTAAATCTTTTTCGAGGTAGCGGAGAGTTTTGAAAGCCGTCTAAACGTGAACGTAAAGACAATCGACGATTTTGTTTTGCTGACATCCTAAATCAAGAAGACATTCAGTGTAATAAAAAAATGGTGTTTGATTTGGAGGGTAACAGTTGAAAGCGTCGGTTGATAATGGTTTTCCTTGGGGTGTCAATTTCAACTGTTACCCTCCAAAACAGGCACCATTTATATAATGTATACATTATTAGTTTTTGCGTTTCCTCTTTTCTGGGGGTGGGGGCTAGGACTTCTGATAAACTTCACAGTTATTACATTGCAACCTAGAAATTGAAATTCTGGAAATAAATACATATGTAATATAAGATGCATAGCAGATTACGTATAAGATGCTATTTTCGTTCTTTTATGGATCCACGAAGAGTTAGAACATTGGTGTTACATATTTTCAATATCTGATTTCGTGACTGCACCGGGTATCCCAACTATTGACGCATTTATATACCGTTGTAGAGAAAATATTTAATATTTGTAAAATATGTCTCGCTTTTCATAATTCTTAGTGCATGTCAAACGTATGTGCAAATTTTCACCGAAAAATGTTCATTAGAATGCAAAATATACACAATGTCTCAATAATTTTCGAACAGCCCTCGTAATTAGGAAAAAACGCTGAAATGCCTTAACGACATCAACATTTTCCGAATACGTGAGCAATGCATGACACTGAATAATGACGTTTGTATATTCAAGACGACCATGAATGTTATACTAAAACCTGATGACAGACCATCCAAAGAAACATAGTAGCAATACAAAAGTTACTATTTTTTACCGTTAAAATTTTGCGCCAATGATTTTTCTACACTGATATGTATTTATACTGTAATGTGGCAATTTCTATTAAAAAAAAATCAAAATCCTTAGGGCAGGAATAATTAGACTCAGTCTCGCTAAAATATGATATGTTTGGCATTTGTAAAATGTAACGCGAAAAAAGCTAAACGATTCACTTTTCATTTTGTTGCACATACCTTAGTTTAGGAATATGTGTATATTTAGAACTTCATACACCATGCTTAATTAAAACTGGAAAGAGAAAAAATGAATATAGAATACTGTCCTTACCTTACAATCATAGTAATATTACCTGAAATAAAATGTATTTCAAATACATGACAATATCAAGAATACGTGTATTGTTAAGTACAGCTATTTGTAAGAACCAGGCAGGGGGTGATTCATGACCAATTCAGATTTTTACAAAATTTTAATATGTTGCTTCATGGACCAAGGGAACATCATTGGACAACATAATTTTTTTGGCCAGCCTTTGTTGCCATGGAAACAATGCACCATGTAAATGCACATGGCAACCAAGCAAAAAATTGAAAAAAATGTGAATTTAGCTATTATTGAACACAGGAACAGAGCTTTTTTGATGATAGTACCATAAATAAATCTTTTTTTCCTGAGAAGTACATACAAAATGATAAATGATTACCATAAGGATAAAATTATATAGGATTTATTAAAGGTACTGAATTTCAATTTAACATAGGTCATTTCATAAAATTCACTTTTCACAATATTTCTTCAAATCCAACATATTTTAGAAGCATATTAAGAAAAAGGCCCGCATGTTGAAGAAATCTGATAACATGGGATAGAAAGAGCACATTCTTAATTTTAATAAAATTAAATAAAACCCATGGGTT
>PRKT01000066.1:740385-793124 GCA_003671525.1 Saccostrea glomerata | reverse complement strand
AGAATATCATACACATATTGTTTGGAAATATAGAGTTTGAAAGGACACAATTTTACATTTTGATTAAATGAATAAGAAAAATATTCATATGGTTTTGCCATAACATCTGGGTTTTTTTTTCAGGGCTTAATTAAATATTCACGATTTTAAGAAGGACCGATTGGCCATTCAGAAAACAGATTTTGAAATAACAGTGCATCTGACCGCCGGGGACGCACACATTTTGCCGTGGGCTTACCAATTTGCTCATATCGATGCAGCTGGACTTGTTTAATGTCTTTATTAATTCAAATTTATTAATTTGATTTATCGCTTCCGAATCAACTAATGGTATCATGAGCAGTACAGGATTTGTGATTAAAAGGGGGGAAGAGGGGGAGGGGGGGGGCGTGGCTAACTTTATTCAGGCAAGGGGTCCTGATAGTGATGTTCCAAAGTACAGTCATTTGTTAGTCATACCATAGTTTGAATGAAGGGGGTCCAGGGGGCAAAGCCCCAGAAGCTCCTGAGATTTCGTGTGTTTAAGAGTATAAAATTAGGCAAAAAATAGTGGTATTGTACGAAAGTATGGCATTATTAATATAACACTTTCCTACAGCAAAACATGGACACTATTATATTCATATGGGAGGCCAGAGGTATAAATTTGCTCATTGCTCACAGTACCTCTAGTTTCAAAAATCAATTTTACAAAAGACAATTATTTTCTCAGGCTGGTAGATTTTTAGCAGGACTGATAACTTTTACTAGTAGTCAGTCTGTATGTTTGCTATCAATTTTTCTTGACTTTCCCCTTTTTCAATTTGAAAAAAAAATAGTCAATAGTGTCTTTATTCAGACAGTAGTCTGTGTTATGTATTAAATACCTGATCTAAATATGACATCCATAGCATAGAGGCGCCGAGACATAGAAAAAATTATGCTCCATCCAATATCTGCTGTGGCTTTCACTGCTTCTTGCTATGACTTCATGTATGCTGAGGTCGAGGACTTCTTCCAGTCGACTGTGTATATTGCAGCACTAAGGGAGTATCGACAGAAAGGAGAGATACTCATCATACTATAATCCCAAGCAGCGAGCTACTGTTCAAATTCCAATACAAAATTAAATGTTTTTCCCAAAATTAACTGATTTAAGTAGTTTTGATGTTATTGTTAAATAAGTTAGCCCTTTTCAAAACACTCAAACTCTGTTCTCATTTAGCAAGTTTAGGAAATAAAATCTTGTTTTTGTCAGATAAAATTAAGCAAATTGCAGGCAGTTATTTTTTTTTATCATAGTAGGCTTATATTTTTCTAATAAAAATTTTTGACTTACATGCCCCTTGGATGTATAAAAACCAGCAAAACTTCCAAAATGAAGATGAATTCACAGACATTTCTTAATCCTCACCTTCTAAACTGAAGAGTTAAATACACTCTTTCCAACTCCTTTTACTAAAGAGTGCCAAGGAAGATAACTAGAATTTCATGTTTTTACATAATTTAAAATCACAATATCTATTCGTAATTAAAATAACCCATGGGTTTTTTAATTTTTTTTTTTTACTCTTTGATACTAGATGTTCAATATCTTATAATTCACATTCAAGGAGAGTGCTGGCCTTCTTAAAAAATCACCTGCACGTACAGACACCTTTCAATGGATATTGTTGACTGTTTCAATATCTATTGAATTAATTTTTTAATCAACTATGCATGAAATCCATTTATAACTGTGATAAAGTATTTAGTTTGATGTATCTTAATGTAAATATGATAGTTTTTGAAAAATCTATCACTATCATGAATCACTTATTTTCATTTCTGCCTGGTTCTTATAAATAGCTGTACTTAAAAACAATATCTTTTTTCTATAACAAACGTTCCAAGTGTCTATCCATGAATGCACTTTTACAGAACAAATGTGTATCGGCTTATACAGCTCAACAAACTTTTTAAGCTCACATGGTTTTTCGCACAAATTAAGGTCACATTATTGTAGTAAAAATTACCATTTTGGAACTGCAGTACAATGGCATAACCATTTGTTATATTACATATATAATGTCAAGCATAAATGTCTTTTAAAATCATTATCTTAAGTTTTCAAAGTGGATGTCTTAAAGGACGATTTATAAATAAATGCTAGGATGTTTCGATTATACGATTCTATCATAGGTTTTTACAAATTGTATAAAACGAGCTTTCCTTGATCCCATGTAGTTGTAGTTTTTAATTTTCTTCTTAAAGGTGAGTAATTTTCAACAATTGTTGCTCATTTGCCATACTCCTCTTGGTTTCGTCGAAATGTAGCGCCGAAAAGCGATAATATTGCAAAAGGAAACCACACTAAAGGGTAGGATAATGAAGTATTGTTTATTTTTTTAAATAGTAAATTCCCTCTATAAAAAGGAAAATTCCTCTGCATTTACTGTTTGAAACGTTAAAGTTTGCAATGGGATGAATCTTTCATGATTCTAGATTTTAGAAGTTGACTCTTAAATATCCCACCTTATTAACATAGAAAGCAGTCAAAAAGATGAAAAATACTATTACCACCCCAAGTTAAAGAGTCAAAATGTACAGAAAATACAAGTTACAGTAGCTGTATTGTACCCATGTCTACGTTTCTGCCAATAGATATTGCTTTCAAAAGAACGGCTAAAAAGACAATTACAATAGGCAAGAAACTACAAAAATTCAAATGAGAATAGTTGTTATTTTTCAGACATAAATATATCAAAGTTCTACCAATTGATTTGTGTGAATTATGTTTCAGTAAATGAAATAAAACTCAAATTATGTAAACAGATACTTTTAAAATGTATTTTGTTGTCTCGATACACAATATTATATCATATCAATGTGACCTTAATTTGTGCGAAAAACCATGTGAGCTTAAAAGGTTTGTTGAGCTGTATATAATTATCATTTTATAAGAGACAGATTTTATACCTTAAACTTTCTTACATAAGATATGGGTCTTATATATTTATATCTGATGTATCAATTTAAAGAAATGCCTTTTTATCTTATGCATTGCTTAAATGAAAAATAAACTTTAAATTTGAAATATGATTATATGAGAAATAAGCTTAATATTATATAGATATACAAATGTTTGACCCAATCTCTTTAATCTCAGGAAATTAAGATTTACTACAATCGTCCAGTTAAAAAAAGTTTAAACGACAAAATCCAACGACTAATTATAAAACACTAACCATTTTCGCATGAAGGAACTCTGCATATTAGTAACTAATAAAGCTATTTATTTTTATGAAAACAAGACAGGAAAGGAAGAGCAACTCCCACACAATCTACCTCATTGATTTTTTTAAACAAGGTACAAAGATAATGAAACTATGAAATCGTACTAGTAATCAGATGCAGGTGTTTTAACTAAAGGACACGCGATCATTTTTGAAATATGTTTATGCTGATAATTGATATGTTTTCGTTTGTAAATAAAAATTACAAATAAGGTACAAAACAAAGGATGGATTGGATATTTTCCTCTATTTGAAGATATAGTGAACTTAACTTTCCGATTAAAATCTTATTCTATATTAAGATATTCACAAACTGACAAAAATGTCCTTTTCACTTGCTTTAAAGGAGACACATAAACAATAAACAAACACTTATTATTGTAGGAGTTATCTCTTTAATCAGAGAGTTAGTGAACCTTAATATATACAGTTTTTCTTCTCAGCCTCAGGTGGCAGAGGATAGTTTTTTTTGCAATCAAAACGTTTGACTGACGGTTTACTTAATATTGAGCTGCTTTAAAAATGTGCATTGAAAAATTTTAAATTCCCTCTACATGTAATAATAGTATGATGTTGTCCCTTGAGAAATTTGAAGCTTTTAGGAATAAAACATGTACAACTTACACAATGAGCCCTAAAGATGGTGCAGGGACAATCTCAAAATTTCATGTGAATCAAGCCTATTTTCACTATTTCGCCGCGGCCGCATCTGCTTCCAGGCCCGTGCGCCTGACCTAAGCTACCACACAAATTGCAGAATAACATTTGTACATACCAATGAACAGCAAGAGATAATGGCTCAACCACCTCGTTTTCAAGCTACAATTCATCCTGTGAACCCACCCCGCTTTTTTGGTGAAATACCGGTAGAGCGAGTTTTGAGCTTAGTTTCGTATTTCTAGTCCATATCCCATATACAGTAGTAGTGACACTAAAGTGTCATATTTCAATAAAATATACAAGGCCACCAGTTCCCTCCAAATGCACCCATAAAATATTCTAGCTATAAAATTACCTATAATATGCATTTAAACTTCAGGTTTCTCTATTTTTTCTATTTTTTGACCGGTACTTTATTCGAAACTATCCTCTGCCACCTCATGTTCCCTTCCTTCTGAGCAATCTTACAGAGTTCCTGTTAATGTAACGGAGTTCTAATTAATGCAGTAGAGTTCCTTTTAAGATAATAAAGTTCCTGCTAATGTAATAGAATTTCTGTTAATGTCATATAGTTTGTGTTAATTTAATGGAGTTTTTGTTGATGTAATAGAGTTCTTGTTTATCTAATAAAGTTCCAGTTGATTTAGTAAAGTTCCTGTTATTGTAATAGAGTTCCTGTTAATGTAATAGGAATCCGGGTCATTTCTCCCCAGTACCTGCTCCGCCTAGGTCATTTCCGCCCAGGTCATCTCTCTCCTGGGTCATCTCCCTCCATTACCCAGGTCATTTATCTCCACAACCTAGGTCATTTCACTCCAACACAAAATTTATAGTGTAATAAGTTTAATTTTATTAAGTTTTGTTAATTACCACACTGAATTTAACGCTAACTTTATTTATTTTATTTCATCTTATTTATTTATTTATTAATTCACAGATGTATTTTTTATTTTATTTGACTTCACACATTTATTGTTTATTTTATTCATAATTTAAACATGCATTCACTCATTTATTTGAATAATTATTTTTTTTTTAGAATTCTTTTATGATTTAATTCATTCCTTTATTTATTAATTTTTTGTTTTAATTAATCAATTTATGCAATCTTGAACTCGCTTTTCCAAAGGACAGAGGCATACGATTATTTTTATTCATTAATTCTATAGCTAAGACTTACTGTCTTTCTTTCTAATGGAATTAGCTGCAGAACTATAGCTCTCTGAAAAATATGTATTGACAGTGCGGATTGTCAAAAAAAAAAAAAAAAAAATCGGAGAGCTACAATTCTGCAGCAATAATGGAATGGAGAATAACATGAAATGCGACAATAGAAATATCTTATTTTAATATTCTTTCTTTAATAAGACCTCATGAATATCTCTTTGATAATAAAACGTAAGTATTGAACAGTCAAAAGATCATTTTAGCTAACATGAGATCGAGTCATATGTCTTTGCCCTTTCAAAAAGCTAGTTCAAGTTTGTGTTAAAGTTAGAATATTTTTGTTTGTACTTAAAATTTATGATCTCTGGTATAACAATGGAAACTGAACGCCATGGATAAAATGCGTATAAAAATGAGATGATTTTTTAAAATTGAATCTAAGAATGTGTAAACTTTTAGAGACAGTAGATTATTTGACATCTACTGAGAGTATCAAAATTTCAAGTCCTGAACAACATTTCATACAGTCCTGATAATGTAATTCTCTATTTCATAAAATATTGTGGAAAACACAGCAGATTACATTATATTAAAAAGGGAGGTGGGTTTACATAATTTTTTTTACATTAGATTCATACATGTAAGAATCGTTTTAATGGTGCAATATACTAATACTTTAAACATATTAAAATTTACTAGCCCTTTCCTGCGAAGTTGTGGAGATGTCTATTGCCACACCGAGTAAGTTCCTTTTCAATGTCTTATAATTCTTTTTTTAGAGATATTTTTTCCGTTGTTACATTCCCAAATACAGTACCATTAATTCATGTTGTTTGGCTATATTTTTAATCTTGTATCCCTTAAAAATATTGCATTTTAGGTTTTTTCATATTGATAACATTTTTACGTCATTATTTTCTTCCCGTTCTTATTATTTATAGTTTTACAATACAATTACTAGTATTCAAAATAAGTATTGGTAAATATTTATATACTTTACTTGTGTATCTGGTTTCATAATATATATATATTTTAAAGTATCCTTTGTTTTCTAAAAATTATCTATTTTTTAGCTGCAGAACTGTAGCTTCCAAAAAGAAAATGTATTGAACCGGTCTAGATCTGTCAATATATTTCTTTTCGGAGAGCTAGTCCTGCAGCTATTATTTTATGTCATGTCTATTTTCTCCCTTTTTTCTCCTAAGATCAAAATTGACATATTATGATTTAAAACTGTTTTATTTTTTAATTCCAACGTATATGTGTCGCCAAACAAAATCAATCAATAAAAGCAACATTTTTTGTATTATTTTTCTAAGATTCGAGTTTGATCAGTATCTGGTCATAAATTGATAAAATCAATTTATTTTACGAGACAAAAGTTAATAACACAAGAATGGAAATGTAAATAATTATATAAAACCAGATTAAAAATGGGGTGAAATGACCCAGGTAGGAGAGAGAAATGACCTACCGTGAAATGACCTACCGTGAAATGGTAGGAGAGAGAAATAACCTGGGAGAGAAAAAGTTTTAGAGAGAAATGACCTGACATCATGTAATAGAGTTCAAGTTCATGTGAAAGAGTTCCTGTAAATGTGATAACTTGTAAATGAGTTCTTGTTAACGTAAGAGAGGTCCTGTCAATGTAATAGAATTCGTGTTTATATAATAAAGTTCCTGTTAATGTTAAAGAGTAACTGTTAATTTTATAAAGTTCCTCTTTATGTTATAGAGTTTCTGTCAATGTAATAGAGTTTCTGTTGATGTAATAGAGTTCCTCTTTATGTAACACAGCTTATGTTGATGTACTGGAGTTGATTGAAACTATTATAACTGGAGTCCTATGGCATATATTCAATCGATCGATGAAATACCCCGCCTACTCCAAATGAGACACAAAAACCCAACTCGGACAGGCACAACATTCCGGAATTAACATTCAGAAGAGGGCTTTTTTATATATCTTAAACAAACCAAAGCACTGTTCTAAGTGTAAATTTTTGGAGGTAGTGTACCACAAAAATAGCAAATTATATGCTAGGTGTAATATAATTAAGATTTGAGTAAATAAGATGAAATTAGATGAGTCCTGAAAAGGGGTCATGGAACTATGCTTAAGTGGAAACATTCTTTTCTATCCCACCAGTCACGGTAGCCTAGTGGTGGAGCATTCGCTTCGTGATCGGGAGGCCCGGGTTCGATTCTCGTTCGCGGCGCCGCGTCATACTTAAGACGTAAACAAAGGTAGTAACTGTTCCTTCGCCAAGCGAAGAAGCACTAGAAGTGAAAGTCACTGGTCTTTCGGATATGACCTTAAAAACGTAGGTCCTGTGTCACGGTAGGCGCTGGCACGATAAAGAACCCTCACTGCTCAATGGCCCTGAGTGCCAAGTATAGGTCAAAATTTGAAGCCCTTCACCGGCATACGGCCACGTCTCCACATGAGTGAAATATTCTCAAGAGAGACGTTAAACAATATACAATCAATCAATCAATATTTTCTATCCACAAATTAGTAAAATAATTTTAAAACAGTATCAATTTGAAAGCTAAAACGTACAATATAAAGTTTCTTTCCACAAGAAGCATATAAAAATGATTTATTCTATTCATGTAAAATTATTTTAAAACGATGTCTTTCAAAGGTAAAATATCCTGAGGTTTTGACAATTAAGAAACGAAATTTATAATATAAAGGTTCCTCCAGAAAAAAAATGTAAATGATATCATGTATTCACAGCCTGTTTAAGGTCTCCAATATAGGTAAATAAGTCTATGCAGAGCGTTAGGAAGTTGATTTTGACGTCACGGAAAAAAATGTTCAGATGAATTTCAGCGAATAAATACTGATTTTCATTTTCATACACTCTTACATACAGTCATTTGTCATAAATATTATAAATATAAATCAATGTGTCACTTATCATTTCATTATATTATATAACTTTGTAATTATGACATCTCATTCCTTTACAAAATCCGTTGGAGGAAATATATCATGTTCTTAACCATTATCAAAGATTTAACCTTGTTTTATTATACAATTAATTACCCCTTTTGAGGTCAACATGGTGAAATAAGGACCCGAGACCTGGCCAACGAGGTGACCTGACCTGACCGAGGCCGCGTAACGGCCGAGGTCAGGGCAGGTCATCGAGTGCGCCAGGGCGCCCTCGGTCGATATACTACATGTATCTTCGGTCAATATCTGTCATCCTGGGTCATTATAAATGCATATTGACCTACATTGAGTCCATATTTGTATAATAACATTATTCCCTGTAATATATAGAAGTAAATATATCTGATTATAAATTAATAAGCCAGTAAAAAGATTGCTGAATTGAGGCTGAAATATCACTGATAGGTACCTGAAAGACGACAGAAAGGTCACTTAATGACGATAGAAAGGCCACAGAAAGTCGACGGAAAAGTAACCGAAAGTTGATGGATATGTGTTCGCCGAATTCTGACTGAAAGGTACCTGAAATATGAATGAAAGGCAACTGAAAGATCACTGAAATGAATGTGTCATTCTGTGTCTGATTGGCCACTGAAAATTCAATTAGTGCCGTTTTTTTTTAGTTTTAACCGAAAGGTCTTGTTTCTTCCTCTGACATATGTAGAAAGAATTAAGTAATGTTTGTCCATGAGAATTGTTCCAAACCTACCAGAAGATAGCTATAGGGTGTACATATATATTCATATACTATCACTTATTCAGTAGTAATGCATAATCTATTGTTATTTTTACAGTAAAAGATATTTAATTATAACATCTCATTCCTTTACAAAATCCGTTGGAGGAAATATATCATGTTCTTAACCATTATCAAAGATTTAACCTTGTTTTATTATACAATTAATTACCCCTTTTGAGGTCAACATGGTGAAATAAGGACCCGAGACCTGGCCAACGAGGTGACCTGACCTGACCGAGGCCGCGTAACGGCCGAGGTCAGGGCAGGTCATCGAGTGCGCCAGGTCGAGTGTCCTTATTTCACCATGTTGAACTCAAAAGGGGTAATCAGTTGTTTTATTATACCGATATATATTGAAAAGTATGAATCCCTAACCGTTATCAATTCTTTCTTTGATCGGGATCGGGATTCGCTACACTCCGTATAGTGAAGTTGTTTACATCAGAGACATATAAGAGAGGGACCGCTGACTCTTTCGGAGCACTCTAGATTTTTCATGACGTTTCAAAAATTCGAGTTCCGAATGGAAAATCATCTTCCGATTTTCGCAGCGCCCTCACCGGGAGGCATAGAAACTATAAACAGTATGGCGTTTCATCATAAGAATGGGTAGAAAACATCGCTAAAACTTCAATTTCATGCAAAATTTACTTGTGGCATTAATCGTAGGAGGATTAGATACTTTCGTTTGTATCATGTGTATGAAGACAAAGAATTGAGAACAAATTTAAATACAGTAAATAGATGAAATCCATCTAACCCATGTCTCAAGTTGCATTTGTTCAGTCTGTCTTTTAAAAAGTATAACAATAAAAATACACTATAAAATGTATTTTATAGTGTAGGATGAGACCAGTTATGACGAGCTCATTTTTTTGTTATGTTGATATTGCAGTTACATGTTAATTACTTGGTTTTTAATACATACATAGGTGTTACAGCTGTGTTGGGTTTCAGGTTGGTGTATGACAGTATGTTGTTTGTTTTTAGACTTTCATTAAATAATTATTTTTAAAAAAGGCTGAAATTAATGTTTTTTAGTGTATTATATTGCTGTATAGAAAAATAAATCTATATCATTATATTTTTGATTTTTTTTAACTACATATCTATATTATTTTGGCATTAAAATACAATTCAAAATACAGTTAAAAAATACACCATCCTGAAACCAGACTAATGTTGTAACATGAATCTAGTCCAGCAACTCATACATTGTATGATTTACTGGTTTTTAAAACAATGTTTAAGTACTAGACTAGTGCTAATTTTTACATATTTAAAAAAATTAAAATATACACTACCCCATGATGCTTTCACATGTTTCAGCTTTCCTGACCCAGCCACAAGTGCTTGAGGACAGGACCACCCCCTCCCCTAATATAGACCCTCAGGCCTATTAGAATATTTTCACATAAATTTAATATATATGGATGACACATTTGTGATATAATCTATCCTATGATATCAATTCAGAAAATTTGCTTAAACCAACATTTTACAACAAAATTTCTAACCACTCTCTATAGTTGATTTTTATATAAAGAATGTAGGGTAGATTTTATATAACATTTGTTTTAGGTAATTTTTCAATTTGTTAACGTTGGTATAGATCTTATCACAAATATGTCAATGGAAGATTATTTATAAGAAAAAAGTCGAAAAAGCCCAGGGGTCTATATCGAAAGGGGGGGGGGGGGGTTCCTGTCGTCAAGCACCTGTGGACCCAGTGGTTCCTGAGAAATTTTGAGAAGTTTTTTTCCTATATATTTCCATGTAAAACTTGGATTCTAAATCATGGCCCCATTCTACCCCTGGGGTCATAAATTGAACAATTTTATTTTAGAATCTACACTACTCCAGATGCTTTCACACAAGTTTTTCACACAAGTTTTTCAGGCTGTGGTTCTTAAGAAAAAGAATTTTTCCTTTTATATTACATTCTATGTATAACTTGGCTTCCTTATTGTGACCCTGCACTACCTTCAGGGGTCATGATTAAATAATATAGAATTTGCACTACCTTAGGATGCTTCCACATAGGTTTCAGGTTTTCTGGTCCAGTGGTTCGTCAACTTGAGAAGATTTTTAAAGTTTTTTTTCCTATATATTTCTATGTAAAACTTTGATTCCTTAGTGTGGCCCGGTCCAACTGGGGGGGTCATGATTTGAACAATTTAGAATCTACACTAATCCCAAGATGCTTCCACAGTTTTTACTTTCTGGCCCAGTGGTTCGTGAATTTTTTCCAAGACCCCACCCTATTTTTGTCTCTTCTTGAACATCTCCCTTTGTAGGGAACTTGGCCCTTCATTTTAACAATTCAAACTCCCCTTCAACCAGGGATGCTTTGTGCCAGTTTGTTTAAATTGACCCAAAGGTACTTGAGAAGAAGTCGAAATTGTGAAAATTTTAGTCGGACATACAACAGACAAAATGTCAGTAGAAAAGCTCACTTGAGCCTAAAAACTAGGTGTTCAAAAAATACAAAAATATGCATTGGCTAATTTTAAGTTAGATTTATTGTCATACATTTAGGCCCAGTACATGTACATGTAGTATATTTTAGTTTATACATGTATGCATCACATAGAAATTTGAAATGTTCATCACACATTTTTTACAGTCCAAGGAGTGGGAAAATGTTTGGGAAGAATATTCATTAATGAAATTCTTGGAGGTCTTAATTCTTTTTTTTTTACAAATACCATGGAGAGAGATGGCTCAGAAAAAACATAAAAGTTTCAGATATTATTTCTTATTCATTTGCAGTATTGTTGAAAAACCACACAACATGTCAATGTTTGTTTCAGTGCCGTTTTGAGCGTAGCTATATTTTATGCAGCAACACAATTTTAAGCTTTACAGCTTACTGAACAACTATTTGTTGTCTTATTCATCCTTAGATCACACTTAAAACACCCTTATGAAGCAGGTCAAGGTCTTTTGGGAAAAAACTTCAGAATCTTGTAGAATCAATCAAGAGAGGTACTGTTACTCTGAAAATATGAAAAAGACAAAATCAATGAAGAAAAGAATTTAATAGCCCCTTGAAATATACCTGTAAAACCTGGGATAATAATTGTACCTTATTTTGTATATTTAAAAAAAAAAACTACAAAAGCAGTAAAAAAAAAGATCAACAATCCCCATGAAACAAGGACACCGCAAGGCGGAGCATCCCCTCACAAAGAACATATAAGATTATCACTCTATAAATCAAGGTAAAACATGTATTCGGTATTTATCCTGATGCAAATTTTGATGTAAATAACACATTTACAGTCATGTGAAGCAAAATGATACATTTTAAACAAATTATTGTGATATAAATGAGTAAAAATTGCCACTTACAGTTACTTAATAGATTTATGGTGGTCAGGATAAATTAACCCATAAAAATTTATGCATTCTTCATTTCCTCTGCTTGCAATCTGTGTCTGTTGTTGAGAAGAGTGATTTCTGACATACCTGGAGATAACATGAACAAGTGTTCATCTTTACATGATGTAAAAATTTAACATCCTTATTATACATTCTTGGATATACAAAAAAGTAAATAATACATCTCAATACTATGATCAAGTCTTTAAAATGTTGAGAAACTCTCAGGCCCCTTTTGTGGGAAGGAATTTCAGTTTTTGGGACAAATCTCAGTTGAGGAAATAAAAAAGGAAAAGAAAAACATATGAGTTTTAAATAATATTTATTTAAGGGAAACATTAAAGCAAAGGTAGTTTCTAATGTTCGAATATCACATACCAGTATTATATTGATGGGGGAAGGGGGACACAACATATACAGTGTACCCATTTACCCAGTGTACCCATTTACTGTTGAAAATGTACACTAAAAGTCCCCCCCCCCCAACCGGCCCCTCCTACACAAAATACTAGTAGTATTTTTTTACAGATTGTTCTGACAATTTCCTTCCCTTTTTATTTGCTTTTTTTCCAGATAACTTGTCCTACATTTACAACCCCCCCTTTTTTTAAAACGAAACGTGCCTGTATACTTGCTGATTTTTCCTCCTTGCTCACCGGTTCCTAAGGGCCTGAGTCTACAATGTTTATGAAGATAAAAGGAGCACTTTTCAACAAGAGAACATTTTTATTCAGAATTAATAATGTTGTACCAACAACGACAAGATGTAAACATCATGCTGCATGGTCTCATGTTATACGTGTTATCTTTTTAATTTCTCTTTATAGCTGCAAAAATATATCATACATATCCACCTTATGTAAATTGTTATTGACGTGCAGGCTATAAATAATAAAATATACAATATATTAGTAATATTTACCCCAAAGTCTTCGATGAAAACACTGCAGCTAATACGACCGAAAGTCCTTCTATGCCTCCCGGTGAGGGCGCTGCGAAAACATGAAGATAATTTGGCGCGAAAATGAGTTAGCGGTCCCTCTCTTATATGTCTCTGTTTACATTGACGTCTGCAAGTCATGTAAGTTTTTGCATCATGATTTACTGATTAAAATTATATTACTATAGGTTGATAGCCACATACATTGTTATAACTAACAATTACTTTTTCTCTACCCAGTCAAAATCTAACACAGAATTCAACTCTTTACAGAGCCGGTTCTACATTCCAGAACTGAATTGAAACGATATTTTGAAATGGGTAAAGAGTTTAAGTTAACGATAAAATTTTGCCGTAATCTGCATGGTAATGTAAAACAGACCATGCACAATTTAAAAACATGTTGTTTTCTCGAATAATTATTATTTTATGCATTTAATTCACTCAAAAAGGAATTTTTGATTTAGAGGTCATTATTTAGAGGTCATTAATTATAATGACCGGGTCATTATATCCCACGTGCAATCATTCCTAGGTCCTTATTGCTGTAAACAGTACCATTTGGAGTCATTGTTGTGTTTTAAAGTTTTCTTACCAGCCAATCAAATTCGAGAATTATCAATAGAGGTATAAAAACATGTTATAAGTCATGTTCAAAATCCGTTGACACAAAGCTGACATAGTGGACAGTAAGATCTCTCTCTCTCTCTCTCTCTCTCTCTCTCTAATTACAATTAGATTTATCTAAATAAATACTGTAAATTTATCATTTTTCCTTCACCTTAATGACAATCCAGAAACTGGAGAGTGAATCAGTAGATAACATAACGTGGGTGAATACGAGAATTGGTTCGGAAATAAATTCATATCATAAGCAACATTTTGTCTGTTGGCATATTGACGCATGTAATTTTGAAAGTTAAAATTCAATTAAAAATATATTATAACCTTTGATTCTACAATTCAGGAACATATTTATTCTTCACTGCTGACATACCTGTATAATGGATTTTCAACTTTTTTGTTTGTTTTAAAACTTACCAGCAAATGACAATATTATTAATATACATTACCTTTATAATACTACTGAAGTCTACCTTTCTTTTTTGTCTCTCCATTTGTCACAGTAATGATTTGCCGAAACTTCTTTTGATTACAATACTGTTAAAACTAGTTTAAGTAAATAAATGTTGACACGTGACGTCAACACACCGGAGCATAGAAAGAGATGAATAGTACGAATATTACAAAGGTCAAGGACTATTTGTCTTACACAAATCTAAGGAAGGATACAGAAGTAACGAATTCAATATCAAAGTCCATTAAACATTACAAAATACGAGCAGAGCCAATACGGACCTTCGAAACATCAGAGGTGGGATCAGGTGACATGGAGGAGTGAGTATCCCCTGCTGACCCGTCACAGTCTCCGTGTGCTCCTTGATTTCATTGGGAAAAAAACCGGGAGAATTCGGCGTCAACTCAATGTAAAAATAATGGACTAACAATTAGTAAAAAAAAAATACGTCAGTCAGCATTTAAATTATTGATATATATAATATTCGGTCACAAAGTCATTGTATCGACCATAAAATTTACGAAATGATGACTTTAAACGAGACTGCTGATATTCTTGTTTCTCATGGAGTCAAATGCTGACTGATGTTTCGGAGGTCCGTGTTTGCTCTGCTCCTATTATGTATTGTTTTATGGACTTTGATATTGAAAACTGTTCATTATCTCCATATACTTCATTGACTTGTTTGTCAGTAATTTACCTCGCTTTAGAAATTGAACATGCTCTTGCGTATCAAATCAGCTGAGATATATATACTCTGTATGCAGGTGATGAAGGTATATTGCTGAATACGTAAGGGAAGTGACGATAGAAAAGGTAAAGTCATCACTATCCCAAGAATACGAGCGAATTTCTCCCGATTGTCGTTTTGCGTTGCAGACTACCATTTGTGGGCTTCTGCGTGGTGTCTCAATCACGTGACACGATCAAAGGAGATTATTGATACCAAACTGTGTTTGACACTCATATAATTCGATTTAATACATAACATAATATCATAAAAATGAATTTTTAAAGGATAAGCAACCTTGAAATTTTCATATATTTACGGTTTGCGTACACAATTGACTGCAAATATTTCAAATACATTTTTCGTATTTAACATTAAAAATGTAGGCCATGACACACTATCCATAAGCTTGCAAAGGGAGAGAAATCTTCATTCTGGGTCTCCATTACTTTACGGAATGAACCTTATTTACAGTTTACTGTTGCTGATGAGAGGGACATTTAAGATTCTTAACTGACCAGTCACCAGAACGAGAGAGAGAGAGAGAGAGAGAGAGAGAGAGAGAGAGAGAGAGACAGACAGAGAGAGACAGACAGAGAGAGACAGACAGAGAGACAGTATTAGATAAAAATGAATATCCTCGTTTTATTTACTGTTTAGTAATCCTCAGGAAAAGATAATGCAACTTCTGGGTCTTTTTTGGTTCTCTGTATCCGTATAAATCATATATAATTTTTAATGTCCAGTTGGAAAAGAGGCATTGTAAGGCACACTTTGTTAATCTCCTTAATTAAATAGCCCTCTATTTGCTTAATTTGCTAATACTTATCTAATATCAATGTCATTTATTATGTGGTCTTATTTAAATCTAATATTTATGAAAACTTAATACTTTTGAGGAGGTTTGATTGATTTGCTTAATAAGATGTGTTAAATCCTTTTGTATTTTCTAAATACGAGTGACGTAAACAAGTCATTTTCAAACTCGACACTTGGTTTAACACATAATTCTAAACATTGATATTTGTTTGATTCCTGCCTTTGAATTTCGTTAAATGGCCTACACTTATCTTATATTAATGATAAATAATAACTCATCCTTCATGTGTAAACCTTTAGAGATTTAGATCTGTAAAAGGAAAATATTTTCCTTCTGCGTTAGATTAGGCAGAAGGGAAAAACAATTATATTATATAGATTACACGATCTGCATGTACTGGTCCAAACTGGCAAACCAGGTGATTACTTTGTCTTTGTTTGCAAGGTTCACTATTTAATTGTGCAGGATACAATACGCTCTTGTAAGCAAATAGAATTTATTATTACCTGGTAGGTGATTTACTTAGTGTTGTTCTTCAGAGTAATGGTGAGGGCATGCTTTGCACATTAAATTATCACAACTTTTTTTCGTTTTTTTTCTCACTCATCCATGGCACCTGATGACCCCTGATCATACCTTTGATGTTTGAAAGGTCCGCGCTTGCTCAGATCCTAAATTGTATAGTTTGCGGAAACTTTGGGTTTGAAGACTGTTCGTCATTTCTATATATTTTTCTTTCATTAAATCACTATAAAGAATCCTATATATTCCCGACCAACAAATTATTACTTTCTGATGGAAGCATGTGTTTCCAGGTGTAGAACACCACAACTGATACACAGCTTTGAATTCAGCGTTTACTCATATCGAATCTTTCCAGTTTAAAGCCATTTTAAATCAAAACGAGTTTCTAATTGGATGAAAAGTATGGAGATAACAGTATTCAACCTTGAAAAAAATTGTGGAACAGAGAGCAAACACGGACGTCTAAGAATTTAAAAACTGCATCATGTCCCATCGAGTAGTGAGCTTCCTCTGCTGACCAGTCACATCCGTTGTGTGCTCATCATCGGGAAATAACGGGAAAATCCGAAAATACGTCCACAATACAGTGTGCTAACAATTAGTTTTAAAATAGTACAAAAACTGTCATTCAGCATTTAACTTATTGATAAATTCTTTTTGCTGACAAGTTCATGTTATCGACCATAAAATCATATAAAGCTTAATGATAAACGTGATGACTTTAACTTTTTTATCTTCAATTTCCCTTTCTTATGCAGGTATATACCGTCAACAACTGCACACAGAGCATGCTCTACGTACAAACAATTTCTAAAACAAGGTAAATTATTGAAACACAAGTTGATGAAACAAACATTTTAATAGTCTGGTTTCAAGTCAGCATTTCGTAAATTCTATAGTCGATACATAATCTTGTCAGCAAATGCAATTTATCTTTGGGTCAAATACTGACTGTCGTTTTTTATACCTGTTGTTAGTCTATTATGTAAACTGAATTGACGACAGATTTCCCTTTATTTCCCGTTCATGACAAAGAGTAGACGACACGTGTTATGGGTCAGCACATGATATATACTCCTCCATGAATCTGATCCAACCTCCGATGTTTTGGTGGTCTGTGTTTGCTCTGATCCTATTTTGTATTCTAAATTTTTGATAAATAAATCAGGCAGCTCTTTATACATGTATGACATCATCTGAAAAGAAGAAATCCTCAAAAGTATCTATATATATATACCGTAGAAGGATATGGAGTCCATAAAACGATACAAAATAGGAGCAGAGCAAACACGGGCCTCTGAAACACCAGAGATGGGATCAAAAGCCATGGAGGAGTGAGCATCGCCTGCTAACCGGTCACGGCCGCCGTGTGCTCATTGAAATGATCGTGAAATAACGGAAAAATCCGTCATCAATTTAGTGTATAAAAATGGACTAACAATTGGTATGAAAAACGTTAGTCAGCATTTAATTGACCTCAATGGTAAAATATATTTGCTGACAAGGTCATTGTATCGACCATAAAACTTACAAAATGACTTTAAACGAGACTGCTGATATTCTTGTTTCATCAACTTGCTTGTCAATAATTTACCTCGTTTTAGAAATTGTTCACACGTAGGGCATGCTCTTGCGTATCGAATCAACTGAGATATATACACTCCGTATGCAGGTGATGAAGGTATATTGCTGCATAAGTAAGGGAAGTTGACGATAGAAAAGTTAAAATCGTCACGTTTATCATATATCTTGGTTGTTATAAATTGAAAAGAAATTTTGATTCTCTGACTAAGGAGTGGACAGAGGAGAAGAAAAACCATCAAAGAAAGATTCGGGAAATTATTTGAAAAAAGTCTTATCGAAACATTGCTGAAGTTTACAAAAAAAAAAAAAAAAAAAAATGTAAATTCAGATTTTTAAGGACAATCCAAAAACTGGAGAGTGAATCCGTAAGTTTTTGCTAATAAAAGGTGACATACAGGAATGGGTTGCAGGAAATATATCCTAAAAATATCCTAAACAGCATGTTGCGTTTCGCAGCACAGTTAAGGTTACAAAAAGGAGGCGGAACCTAATTTGTACGGGAAAACTTGACTATGACATCATACACAATATACGTCATACAACATTTCTTTAAAAAACCACAAACTGAGTTTATCTGCTAATTTAACCAGTAAGAAATCATCGAACTACATGAAAACTTACTACAGCGTGTTGTTTTGTCGTTAGTTAAATTCCACATAACAAGTTATAAAAAAGTCACTGATCGCAATACTCTTGTCAATATGACGTCATTTCTTACAACGTGACGTAGTTTGTATGCAGTGAGAGACAGAGCAAGAAATATTTTCTCAACAAAATATGTATTCTCTAATTCAATAAAATATTATTTACAGATATTCTATGGGCCAATAACTTGAATTTAATGTCTTCTTTACTATTTTATTAATATATTTTCTGTACATTACGTATTTAATTGACACTGCCGTATATTTGTATGCAAGTACATCGGAGGGTAATGTGGGGGTCTTGGTAATCTTATATAATTATATCAAAATTTCATGCCGCTGACCAGTGAAAATATAGCATTCGGTCATACAAGTATAATTTTTAACAATGAAATTGCAGAATTTAGACAGGATCGCAGCACTTTTTAGAAACTACAATGCGTCTTGAAAATATTTATATACTAAACCTGGAAATTTTACTTGGTTATGCCCTTGCACTAATGATATTTATATGTAACATCAATACTTCAAGTCAATGTGCTGAAATCGCGTGACTGCCACATCACGTGACTAGTCAAAATATAAAATATAATCGTCCTCGATATGTAGTTATTCATCATAATTACAATTATCCGATATAAATAATGTACTAAAAATAATCGCCATCCCGATTACGAATTCATTTTTAAATACAACATTTAGTCGATATTTCCATTGCGCACCTTAACTGTACTGCGTTGTTGATATATCGTTATATATCGTAGATATAACAATTGATTGATTACAACTTGATGTTCACTTTGAAGCATTGAAATAAAATATTTAAAAAAAATTCTCCCAAAATCCTTGATCTGGGAGAATTGGCTTTATGAAAATGCAATGATCTTGAATTTTAAGAAAAACTGGAATATATGAGTACTTTTAGTGTTGAAAAAAATATGAGAGCACCCTCTGATCTAAAAAAAAATAAAACATGTATTGAAATCCTTTTCAGAAATCAACAATGCCCTATAAGGACATAAGTGAACCTTTTTTAAAATACTTTTTTACGTATTTAACACTAAAACGACATTTTGTAGGCAGTGTCACTATCCATCAGGTGAAAAAGGGGGAGACCTCTCCCCTCTATGTCTCTATTACTTTACGGAGTGATACAACTTTGTATGAACTTTATCAATAGTTTTCTGCTGCTGATTAAAGGGATATTTACAAACTCTTAATTGAAGATCCCCATTTCAATACGAGAGAGAGAGAGAGAGAGAGAGAGAGAGAGAGAGAGAGAGAGTATTTAATAGAAATGAAATGCTAGCTTAATTAACCGTTTAGTCATCCACAGTAAAAAACAAAGATGCACTTCTTGGTCTTATTGTTTGTTCTCTTTAGTTTATATCAGTAGAAATCATATGTATATTTTAATGTGCTTTTCGAAATATGGCATTGTATGTTAATTTAATTTAAGTTGTTAAATTAAATAGCCATCTATTAGCTAAATTAGCTTATACTTATTTATTATCAATGTCATTTGCTTGTTGCTATGTAGTTTTTTAAATCTTATATTTATGAAAGCTAATATTCTAGAGGTGGCTTGATTCATTTGCTTTCTTTGATATATTAAACCCATTTATTATGTTGTGAATAAATAATTTTCTAAATACGAGTGACGTAAACAAGTCATTTTCAGACTCAACACATGGTTTAAAAAATAATTCTAAACATTGATATTTGTTTGATCTCTGTCTTAGAATTTCGTTAAATCGCCTAAACTTTTCTCATATTTACGATAACTAATTACTCATCACTTCACGTGTTAAACCTTTAGGGAAAAGATCTGTACAGCACAAAACATTTTGTTAAATAATCTGGAAATGAAAAAGAATTAGATAGAGTACCCAGTCTGTATGTACTGGTACCAGCTGACAAAGCAGGTAATATCCTTGTTTGTCTTTGTATTTCTTTTATTTATTTGAGTGGATATAATGCTCTTATCAGCAAATAGAATTTATTATTACCTGGTAAGTGAAATACTGATTGTTGTTCTTCGTAGTAATTGTTAGGATATAATTTTCACATTCAACAGTTTTTCTGTTGTTTTTATCAAACAGAGTGTATGACAAGACTGCAGGGAATCGCAGCACAGTTAAGGTTACAAATGGAAATATGGGCGAGTTTTTATGATAAAAAAATACACACTTTATTAGGATGGGCGATTCTCTTTAGGACATCACTGATATAAAAATGTAATGTAGCTTAAATCTACATGTTGGGGAAATTTAGATTTTTTAGACGTGTCACGTGATGTCGACGTCACATGATTTTAGCAATTATGCTTGCAGTTTAAATGTCATCTATAATTTTCAATATTACAAGGGCATAACCAAGTTAAAAATCTTAGTTTAAGTTATAATCTATTTTAACAGCATTTGTAGTTTGTGAAAAGTGCTGCGAACCTATATAGATTCCCTTTTTTATTCGATAAATTTTAATTTGTTGGACTGCAGGTTGAATATTTTGCTGGTCAATTACATTAAATGTAGCTATTATCATTTTTTTTTGGCAAGATTTCATGAGGTTCACAACATTTTTCAAATATTTTAATGCTTCTTTAGTTTATGTGTACAAACTTGACAAGATACATCGAGGTATGTCCTTGCAATAAATAGATTTATTAGGTCCTTCCATTGCTTATTTAATGAATCTGCATACAAACACACAGTATCACTTGTCTGGAGAATGTACGTACAGCTTATAAATAAAATACTGAAATAGACATCGCATCCGAGTTAACGGCCTTTTATTTAATTGCAAATAATATTATATTTCCCCGTAAGTAAATCACCACAGAAATCAGAGAAATTTCAGACACACAAAACTACTTTGTGATAAAAGCATGTGGTTCTATGTGTTTAGCATCAAAACTGATTTACAACTTTCAATTCAATTTTGACTAATATTGATATTAATACTATTTTTAAGAGGGGGACTCCATTAGTGCCAGCTTTATTCTTCCTTGAGGCCTTCTATCAAAAATTACAATAAAACACAATGATTAATTGTACATTAAACGATGTTATATTTGACAAAACATACCATAGCAGTAAAGCTGACCCTGTAAGCTATTTTATTTTTTTTTCACGTCTAAAAGACTAAATAAAGTAGGATATGTGGTTTTAAATTTGCACCCAAATCTCCTAATGTTGTGCGATTTCTAGTTTTTTAGTAACACTTTATTTCAACTTTAGTAGAAATCAAAGACAAACACATGTAAAAAAAATATTACAAAGTTTATAAAATTGTTATGACAATAAATCTACCTACACGAATCTGTTTTGATTTGTTATTCTCACCTCTCAATGTACATTTATCAAGTCTGTACGGCAATTTTATACAGAGGTATGGCATGCCAAATTCACAAAAATGAAATAAAACTAGTTTCACATTTGATAAACTAGGTTTATCGACTGTAAACTATAGTTTACAAACCGTAAACTATAGTTAACGATTCGTTAAGTATAGTTTTCATCTGTTAAACTATATTTAATGGTTGTTAACTATAGTTTACGAATGATAATCTAAGTTTATCTGTCTGTAATAAGCGTTAACAATAGATTTTGTTGATAAACATACATGTAGATTCACGTTTGTAAACTATAGTTCACAATCGTAAACAATAGTTAAGAGTTGTTAATCATAGTTTCACAAATCGTGAAACTATATTTATCAGATCGTTAACTATAGTTAACGGTTTGTAAACTATAGTTTACAAATCGTGAAACTGTATTTATCAGATTATATATGATTTGCAATCGCAAATGATAGTTTTCAGTGTTAAGTATAGTTTACGGTTGTGAAACATAGATTATCGCGTTAACTATAGTTTACAAATGTAAAATATAGATTAACGTTGTAACTGTAGTTTACAGTCCGTAAACTATAGTTTACAACCGATAAACCTAGTTTATCGATTGTGAAACTATGATTTGCTCATTTTTGTGAATTTGGCGTGCCATATCTGTATGTATTAACCGCAAATCAAGTTGCTCGTGCATGCTACAGTATATCGACAAGCAAGTTTATTTCCAGATTTTCTAAACCAGAAAATATTTCTTTTAAATATTTTCTTTCATCCAACTGGACCTGGCACTGTTGACTTTTTTACTTATTGGAAACATGGTAAATTTCCTCCGGTTTATGCTGTAAATGGTTTTAAATACGCACGTGTAAAATTTTTTCCTTAAGTATTTGATAACCTAGTGAACTATAATTATAAAGACAATATCATAACGTTACTCTTTATTTTCATAATCTTTTTAAAGAACATTACACCTGACTTGTTTAGTGAAGACTTTAACATTACACTAGACTTGTTTACTGATGTCTAAAGATTACACCAAACTTGTTTAGTGAAAGCTTAAATATTACACGACTTGTTTAGTGACGGCCTTGACATTACACCCGACTTGTTAAATGACGGCCTTAACATTACACCCGATTTGTTTAGTGAAGACTTTAACATTACACCCGACTTGTTAAGTGACGGCCTTAACATTACACCAAACTTGTTTAGTGAAGACTTTAACATTACACCCGACTTGTTTACTGACGTCCTAAAGATTACACCAAACTTGTTTAGTGACGGCCTTAACATTTCACCCGACTTGTTTAGTGACGGCCTAACATTACTCTCGACTCGTTTAATGAGGGCTTTAGCATTACACCCGACTTGTTTAGTGACGGCCTTAACATTTCACCTGACTTGTTTAGTGACGGCCTAACATTACTCTCGACTTGTTTAATGAGGGCTTTAGCATTACACCCGACTTGTTTAGTGACGGTCTTAATATTACACCCGACTTGTTTAATGAAGTTCTAATATTACACCCGGCTTATTTAGTGAAGGCTTTAAGATTCACTCCTAAAAGACGTGTTCTTTGCAGCTACTAAAACGAGGCTAGCCAGTGGAAATATATAGCTTAATCAATTAAATCAATAATTCGCTTCAAGTGAAGATTTCGTATATTTTGTGATTGATACATTGTACTTGTCAGATAATTATCCATGATTAAGTATAATATTATCCGACATTTCTATACAAATGTTAGGTCATTTTCTCACACTGAATCGTTTACTTTTTTTCGCTTCACTCGATCATGACATGTAGCACACGGCGGAAGTGAACGTTGGAGGGGAATACTTAAGGTCAAGATCTAGTAAATGTCTTCCGACTAACTTTTTGGTGCTAGATCCATTATGACGTCATAATCACTTTCAACTTTCTTTTTCCCGTATCTTACAGCTCGAATAGAATTATGTGAAAAATAAAATATTTTTGTTGAATTCAATTTGAAATCACATGAAAAGTAGTCTCGAAACCTAAATTAAATTTGATATTATTTTAAAGAAGAGGACAAAAACATACAAATTACTGTTTTTTGAAAAATTGTAGACAATCTGGAGACATATTCTTTGGTTGATATGGTAAATAAACCATATTTATGACTGATTTCCTTAAATTTTCATTAGAAATGCCAGTTTAAAATATGATTTTTCATCTTGTTTTCCTCCAAATTATGCCCGGAAACACCTTATTTGACCAAGCTAAAGTCATAAAGCTGCATTAAAGGAATATTTTTCTTGAATTTGATATTTCTGTAGGCACCTTTCATTTACTAGATCTTGACCTTAATCCTCCATATTTTTGTAGCATACAAGTTCATAGTATGACATCATGCTTCCATGTACCCATTATTTTTAGCAGTCTGTACAAGGTATGTTTGTTTCTATGCGCAGTTTAAGTATTGTTTCTAAAGGCCCAAAGAATATTGCGTCTGATATTTCAAGTTAAAATAATGACTGCGATATTTATTTGCAATTTTAGCTATTCACCATTTTGGGTTTCATTTCAATAAAAACAGTTTCATGAACCCTATATTTTGAACATTTATCGTACGAACTTTCCATTTTTTTAAAAATTTTTAACACGCCACAGCAAATTCTTTAAAAAATTTCTAATCATTGTATTTTACAAGTGCACGTCCCTCTAAGATGTGCTAAGTGCTGCCTACGTCCTTGTAAGATGAGCTAGGTGTTGTCTACGTCCTTCTAAGATGATCTTCTTGTTGTCCGAAGAAATAAATTAAAAAAATTATGATGATGCATTGTCTAATATAAATATTTGGACGCTATTGAATCAAACTTAAATTATTTGATATATTCTTAATAATTTCTGAGGATCATAATAATGCCATCGGATAATAGTTTCTTTGAATTTTATTTTTAATTTCATACAAGAAAATATATATTTAAAAGTAAGCAAATGAAAAAAAAAACATAACAGCATAACAGACATTAACAAAGTGAAAAAACAGAACACTTTTCATTGTTATATTTTTATTTATTGTTATATTTCAGAATAAACAATTATGACAATTAATATCATTTTCAATAAAATCGATACTTGTCTGATATCTGCGGGGATTTTTTCGATCTTTGTTGTGGTGATATATACCATATCACATATGAGATAATACTTTCCACGCCCCGTCATAAATTACTGCAGGAGGAGGCAGAAATCAGGTGAATGTTTTTTATATTAAATTTTGACACTTTCAAAGAAATATACGTTATCGGACAGGCGACAAGTTGCTCGAATCATAGATTGCATCGTACTATTGGTTATATCGTTTTCATGGGGCGTGGAAATCGAGGGTGCAGAGCGATCGCGAATCAATACTACTTGGTATCTATGATGTAACCTATTTTTACACAACAGTAGAATATAGAGTACGTAACAGTTAGCCAATCACTTTTCAGGTATTGATTAAGATACGACATATATATATTAGCCCGTTGAAGGACCATTCG
Source organism: Saccostrea glomerata (assembly GCA_003671525.1). NCBI lineage: Eukaryota > Metazoa > Mollusca > Bivalvia > Ostreida > Ostreidae > Saccostrea > Saccostrea glomerata. Next base: position 767,773 of record PRKT01000066.1, on the reverse strand, counting down.
GCAGAATTTCACAGATTTACAAGAACGCCGCAGTTTTTTTTCTTTAGAAAGTAAAAAAAAAAATGAGCAGTCAGTGGGTTATATCTTTAATTGTCGGCTTCTTAGGTTTATCTAAAGCTACTATTATTTCTCAGAAATATGCCGCGAAACTGGCATTTGATGATAAAAAATCAAATTCGGAGCTTTTAAGAGAACAAAATGCTCATTCAGTAACAGAGTGCGCCGCGATGTGTCAAAGGGAGTGCGGTTTCTTTGGTTTCAACTCTCAATTGAAGAAATGTCGTACCCACAAGAAACGTCTAACGTCTGAGCTGTCTGATGAGGCCGGTTGGAGATACTACTCGGATAACGGTATGTATATTTGTTTTTTTTTTCTGTTTGCTTCTTTGATTTTTTTTGTCCCTCTCGAGAAGACACCATTTTTTTGACACTTTTTTTTCCGCCTTACAATCTGTAAAAGTTTGATACGATAGACTGTGTTGGAAAACATGGTCATTGTATCGACCTACGAATGTAAGAAATGTTCAATTTCACATACATTATATAATGCATACGACGATATCATGATTTTACTACGTTTTTCAACGTCTATTTCAGTGTCCAAATTATTTATAATCTTATCTACAAATACATTCCTCTTCAAATTTCTCTCAATCAAGAGAGTATTGAAAATAATTGTATTTGATTTAAAATACTTTATATCATGTCATGAATCAAAGCTTTGTATCAATTCGAAAACAAAAATGTTTTAGATACTAGTAATGAGGAACAGTTTAACATAATACGCATTGTACATATTGTTAACATTTTTCCCACAATTAACATTTATATATGATGCAGGCATTATATATCCTCTCACTTCTTGTACATACGCATAATATGATCTCGGCATTTTTTTAGATTGTGTTTTCTCTGCCATGCCCAACGATTGTAAAGATCTTTGTGAAGAAGGAAAAACTAGTACAGGGGTGTATGATATATACCCCTACGGTACCTTAATTACCCCAATAAGTGTATATTGCGATATGACGACAATGGGCGGGGGATGGACGGTATGTAGTTTATTCTAAAATTAAAAGTACATAACATATCACACATTGTTGCTGTTGTTTTAAGATTGTCAGATGAAATTTATGAATATTTTGAGTTTTTATCATAATAAATGATTGCTCGAAGCAATAAATTGAATTGTTACGCTTGGTAATTTTCAAAGGTCATTCAGAAACGTGTAGACGGATCCGTGATCTTTGACAGGGACTGGGCGGAATATAAAAATGGTTTTGGTTCTCCTGAACAGAATGTCTGGGTTGGTAAGTGTAAATCGCTTTCAAATAAGAACTTTTTATTCCCTCAAAGTTTAAAGATAAAAAAATTCTTGTGACAGGTAAAAAATTATAAAGCATAATAAAGATCTGAATTTAAGACTAGGTAATATGTGTTCTATGATATCAGATATCGTGTTCAATTGATATCTCAAAAAATTGATTTCAAATATATCTTAATACAGGAAATGACGTGATCCATCAATTAACAAAAGAAAACCTCTCATCCCTGTATGTATCCATCACACTCCAGAATGGTACAACGCTCTTTCAAATGTACGACGGATTCTCTGTCTCCAACGAAGCACTAAAATATCAACTCTTTCTTACAGGACCTACCACAGGAACCTTAGGTCAGTGTAATTATGTTAATTTCTTAAAATTTGGTTCAAATTACGTATACCATCATAATTATACTTTTCTGTATTGACAGATTAGAAAGTTCTTGAAAAAAGATGTTTTTTCCTGATATTCTGTATACGTTTTTGATTCCACGCTAATTAAACATGTTTAATATTTCAGAATATCATTTGCAGGTACCATGCACGTATTCAGCTGATATTGAATATGTTATTGTCAAGTAGATAACATTTCTAATTATAAATGTTCAAGGAAAATAATGTTAAATTTTTTTAACAAACAATCCAATAATTACATTTGTTCAACATTGTTATTCAGCTTGGGTTTCCTGATAATTTTTGATAATTCACATTTTAACTACTACGAGAAAAGTTTACAGAACATGCATCTGATTTTCAATAATTCACATTTTTAACTACTAGGGAATAAACTGTAGGAAGTTTACAGTGCGTCATTAATCTTAAATGTCGAAAGGTTTACGAAAATATGATTATAAAAAATATTTGATCGGATAAATATTCAAATAAAACAAGCTTAAAAAGCCAAATTCAAAAGAACTCAACGCGTTTCACATTTCCATTTATTTAATAGGTAATCTACCACCTTAAAACATTCACAGATACACCATATCTTATCTCGTAATTAATGATTTACTTAATATTTCATGTTATACATGTTTGAAGGCACGGTCTCGGACAAATATAAAAATTTCATTTTGTCATGTTTTCTAAAATTTCCAGTAACCTTTACCCCCCCAATAATACCATGCTTAAAAAGTGTAACACGTCTGTTGTTTATTGTTACACTAGAAAAGATGCTATGTGAATTGCGCAATGTTTTGTTGTCTTGTATTATTTTTATCTCTCTTTACAGGAAACAACACGTCAAACTGTGTATCTCAGACGTACTTCAGTATTAAAATTAATGTGATATAAATTAATAATTATTATCTCTGTTTTATATTTTCTCTAATTCTGCAGGTGCCAGTAGGATAGACACCGTGGATTCTAGGACTGAACTAAACAAATATTATCGCTCTTTCCAGCACCTAAAGCCGTCTTTCTTAGACGTACCTCAGTATTATTATTAACAATTACATTGACGAGATATAAATCAATTATCTCTGTAATTGATTTTGTTTGATTTTACAGGAGACGGTATGTTAGACACTGGTTATACTAGGCATGATCTGCCTGGGATGCCCTTCTCCACCCAAGACAGGGACAATGACAGATCTGGTGGTCACTGTGCTTCTTACTTGGACATTAGAGGAGGCTGGTGGTTTAACGACTGCCACTACGCCTTCCTTAACGGTCCCTGGTCCCCGAAGTTATGGGGCAACCCATGGTATCCCACAGTACAGAGTGGGACATCGGTGAGAGACACCAAGATGATGATCAGGCGTCACTAGGTGAACCTCATTAAATCATAATTACAATTTTTTTTATTTCCGTAAAAAAAATTCCAATGGTTTGAAGATATTTTTAATAGAAAAATACGCTATTATTTCTGTGAAACATTAATATAATTAATCTAATTTTTTTTACAGACGACAGATCATCCATCAAAGGATTTTAAAATAATCTTTATCGCGGTGTTCTTTCTTTAAATAATGTTTAACAACAAGTGGCAAACTTGTTAACATATATATTTTTTCAGTAAAAGAAGGGGGCTGAACAATTCTTTAAAGCAATAAATTATTATATTTTTTTCTACTGAATGTATTTAGTAAAAGATGTACTTTATATGTGTTGTAATAAATTTGAACTTAGAACTATTTTGTTCTTATTTACAAACACTGATAAATGAAGATGCCTGGACGGAGAATTAGAATGATGATTGATTTACTGTTAGTGAAACCTCTTAAATCCGACACATGGGCAATACGCTTTACTGTGGTGTCCGCCATTCAATTTCATTTCTCATTTCTAAAGATTTTAAGATATTTATTAAAAAAAATAATGTTTATAATAGGTATATTTGATGTTCATGTTTTGCAGAATAATACGTCTAAGATAACATACCTCTATCTTTTTCCATCCACGCGGTATTTGAATAGATGAGCATTTCTTATCCATTAATCTACTATACAAAAACCTGTTAAATAGATGTAAGTGGGATTTTGATATCATGGAGAAAATAAACTAAATAGTTGGCCTCAGACGTACTGAATATTTCTTTCTACAAATCTAATTATACCATAAATACATCAATAGCTTGAGATATACGTGTGGCAAGAAACGCAATGATACTAGATTTGCAAAGATACTAGAGTATTATCTTAAATTACATTAAAAAACATTTTCTGAAGATCAATATCTTTTATTGCTACAGAAAATCATTTGAAAAAAGAATAAATGTTAGATTTTTCTGCTCTTGAATGCACAAGATACCATCATCGTAGCCGAATATCGATACTATATTTTTGGTTTATTTTATTTCTATACACTACAACACAGAACGGGGGTAAAAAGGTTACAGTGTATAATATGCGCTTTATTCTGACGTCACAAACGTTCAATGCTGTGCAAAAGCAAAATCATAAGCGAAAATCAAAAAAATAATTATTTAGATTGACTGTTACTTATGTTAGAGATAATTCAAGTATTCTAAATAATGAATCAAATTTGCAAACAAGACAAGGAGTTAGAAAAAGTAAAATATAAAATATAATCACTGATTCATTATTTTTTAAATATGTTGTCTCATATATCTGCAACGATTTGTACAAACAAATGTTCATAATGCACATATGGCGCATTACTCAATATGTTTGCAATTATGGACTCCATCTTTAAATAAAAAGACTCAATGCTTAAATAAAGGCACAATCATCATCATATGTGTTAAGACAAGTCATTTATATTTTGCGATGTGTAGACTATGGTACATATATAAAAAAAATATTATAGACTGCAACTTATATTTGAATAAATAGGAGAAGTTTTTGGGAGCTAATTATTAAATTCAAAGATGCATTTCTGAAACAAAGGTGCTCTCGTACTGCAGCTTATGATAGATGTCGTTTGCAGGTCAAACACCAAGGTCAAGAGAAAATTATTTTTGGTACCAAAAAAAGTTCCTCATAATGACCCCATCCTTGAAAAATTAAAAATAAAAACAAGAGGCCCATGGGCCTTATAGGTCACCTGAGTATCACGTAACAACTTTCGAACAATTGAATTTGGTTTAAACCAGAGGCCATGAAAGCACTTTTGAAAGAGGCACCATTGCTTATCCTAATTATAAACTAAGCATGCCTAATCTTAATATCCAGAGGTAGATCAGAATAACAAAGAGAAAATGCACTTCCACTAAACAAGAGGCCCATGTGCCACATCGCTCACCTGAGAAGCTTTGTCGATTCCGTTCTTTACCAGATTTTCCCTTGTTATACATATTGTGACCCCACCCTACACAACTGATCATAATTTAATTAATTTGAAATCTACACTACCATAGGATGCTTTGATTCAACATCGTAAAACTTTGATTCCCCATTGTGGCCCCGCCCTACCCCTGGGGGTCATGATTTTAACAATTTAGAATCTACACTACCCCAGGATGCTTCCACATAAGTTTCAGCTTTTCTGGCCCAGTGTTCTTGAGAAGAAGATTTTCAAAGATGTTTCTCATATATTACTATATAAAGCTTTGATTCCCCATTGTAGCCCCGCCCTACCCCTGGGGGTCATGATTTTAACAATTTAGAATCTACACTACCCAAGGATGCTTCCACGTAAGTTTCAGTTTTTCTGGCCCAGTGGTTCTTGAGTAGAAGATTTTTAAAGATTTTTCCTATATATTTCTATGTAAAATTTTGATTCCCCATTGTGGCCCCGCCCTACCCCTGGGGGTCATGATTTTAACAATTTAGAATCTACACTATCCCAGAATGCTTCAACATAAGTTTCAGCTTTTCTGGCCCAGTGGTTCTTGAGAAGAAGATTTTAAAAGATTTTTTTCATATATTACTACGTAAAACTTTGATTCCCCATTGTGACCCTGCCATACCCCCGGGGGTCATGATTTTAACAATTTAGAATCTACACTACTCCAGGATGCTTTCACATAGGTTTCAGCTTTCCTGGCCCAGTGGTTCTTGAGAAGATTTTTTAATGAACCCACCCTATTTTTGTCGTTTCTTGATTATCTCCCCTTGAGAGGGGACTTGGCCCTTTATTTTAACAATTTAAATTCCCCTTCACCCTAGGATGCTTTGTACCAAGTTTGGTCAAATTTAGCCCAGTGGTTCTTGAGAAAAAGTCGAAAATGTGAAAAGTTTACAGACGGACAGACAGACAGACGGACGGACGACGGACAAAATGTGATCAGAAAAGCTCACTTGAGCCTTCGGCTCAGGTGAGCTAAAAACCAGTTGTACACCCTACCCCAAAGGAACCACTGACCATGGGGCCACATATTTTAAAATTTTGGAAAGTTTATTATAAATTTTATTTCATCATAAATTGTAGATTAATACCAAAGAGCAGATTTCAAGCATTGATTTATTTTCAGACTATGTAACCCCCACCCCACTCAACCCCGATACCCCTGACCCAAGGGGCATGAAATTAACCATTTTTGAAGAGGCTCATCATAACAATATATACTCGAATCATCAGCATATTACCAAGGTGCAAAGGAAACAATTTTCAAAGAATTCATGTATTCTCTTTATATTATCAAAAGATCCCCTTTTAAACCAAATGGCAAATCCCCTGACACAGGGGCTATAAAAAGCACAAATTTGGTTGAGGCATTATAACTACATACTAAGATAGTTTATTTAATACCCAGGAGCAAGCTGAGAAGAAGATTTTTAAAGAAATAATGTATTTTCACTATAATCATTAGAGCCCCGCCCTTACACCAGAAACCCTGACCCAAGGACCGTAAAATTCACAATTTTGGAAGAGGCACTCTTGCTAATCAAAACTATGTACTTAGTTAGTTTATCTAATACCAAGGAGCAGAGAAGAAGATTTTCAAAGATTTAATGCATTTTCACAATATAATCAATAGAGCCACGCCCTAACACTAGAACCCCTGACCTTGGGGCCATAAAATTCACAATTTTGGAAGAGGCACTCTTTCTTATCAAAACTATCTACTTAGTTAGTTTATCTAATACCCGAAGCAGAGAAGAATATTTTCCAAAAATTTATGCATTTTCACTATATAATCAATAGAACCCAACCCTGACACCAGAACCCCTGACCCTTGGGCTATAAATATCATAATTTTGGTAGAGGACTCAATGCTCATTACATTCATGCCAAAAGTTTGCCTGCTTGATGTCCAAGAGTAAAGAGGAAAATTTTTAAAGATTGCATTACGTTTAGAGGTTTTGGTTCCACCCCTCAGACCTCAGGAAGGTGGGGACCATAAAATTCAAACTTTTTGTTCCCCTTCACGCATAGATGCTGTATACCAAAGTTGGTTAAAATTGGTTTTGTGGTTTCAGAGAAGAAGCTGAAAATATTCAAATTTGAACACACGACACACGACGCACGACGACGGACGAAAACGGATAGCAATAGGTCACCTGAGTTTCTCAGGTGACTTAACAATAAAAGAAGCAACAATTTAGTAATTATTACCAAAGTTAGAAATATTCAAAAGTAGGTCAAACTGGACAAGGTCAATGAGTCAATATTGATGATGCCCAAAATAATTTCACAAAGAATACACAAGTGAAATATTAAAGTCACAGAATGAAACATTCAAAAGTTCTGACCAATTTTTTTCAAAAGAAGGTCAAAAGTTGGGGTCCAAGTAAAGTATTATTGGTTTTCAAGAAAAGCTCTTACCACAAAAAAAAACCGGTAAAATATCAAACCCCTAATACTAAATATCCAGGAGGTACGGCCAAATTTAACTTTTTTTGAAAAGTGGGTCAAATCCATGAGCTCAAGGTCAAACGTCATTGCGGCTGGTACTCAATTGAATGTCTTGTCAAAATAATGATCATGGAGCGTATGTATGGCACGCCAAATTCACAAAAATGAGCTAAACCTAGTTTCACAATTGATAAACTAAGTTTATCGACTGTCATCTATAGTTTACAAACCGTAAACTATAGTTAACGATTCGTTAAGTATAGTTTTCATCTGTAAAACTATATTTAACGGTTGTTAACTATAGTTTACGAATGCTAATCTAAGTTTATCCGTCTGAAATAAGCGTTAACAATAGATTTTGTTGATAAACATAGATTCACGTTTGTAAACTATAGTTTACAATCGTAAACTATAGTTAAGAGTTGTTAATCATAGTTTCACAAATCGTGAAACTATATTTATCAGATCGTTAACTATAGTTAACGGTTTGTAAACAATAGTTTATAAATTGTGAAACTGTATTTATCAGATTATATATGTTTTGTAATCGCAAATGATTGTTTTCAATGTTAAGTATAGTTTACGCTTGTGAAACATAGATTATCGAGTTAACTATGGATTACAGATGTAAAATATAGATTAACGTTGTTAACTATAGTTAACAGTCCGCAAACTATAGTTTACATCTGATAAACCTAGTTTATCGATTGTGAAACTATGATTAACTCATTTTTGTGAATTTGGCGTGCCATACGTTTGATATCACTTGACTTAACCGTTCAATGGCTATGGCTAAGATTAAAATTTTGAAAATTTCTTTAAAGATTAGTCAAACGTCAAGTTCAAAGTAAAGATGTCAAAGATATTAGTACGAAAGGAATACACCGGTAAAATATAACAGCCATAGCTCATATGACCTAGGCTCAAATCCCAAAATTAAGGTCAAAATGTCAAAAGAAAATATTTAAACCCATGAAAAAAATCTTTTCATATTTTATACACCTTTATTTTAATGTAAAGAAAATGAAACATTATGTAACAAAACACTCTTCTAAAGAAAATGAAACATTATGTAACAAAACACCTTCTAAAGAAAATGAAACATTATGTAACAAAACACTCTTCTAAAGAAAATGAAACATTATGTAACAATACACTCTCTTGGCTCCAAATAAACTTGAGAAAAATCACAGAATCAACCATTTTGAAAGTTTTTTTTTCAAAATAAGGTCAAAGTCTAAGATCCAAGTAAAAGGGAAAAAAATATATTGGTATTCCAGAGAAGCTCTTACCACGAGAAATAAACCGGTAAAATAGTAATTCCCTAGCACTAGTCATTCAGGAACTACGTCCAAGGTTAAAGTTATTGAAAAGTAGGTCAAAATCCAAGTTCAAGGTCAAAGGTCATTACTGCTGGTACTCAAGAGAAGTTCTTGACAAATAAATGAGTGTGAGGAGTATGATATCACATGATTTAGCCAATTATTAGTTATGGTTAAGATTAAATTTTTGAAAATTTCTTCAAAAGTGAATCAAACCTAAAGATCATCGTCAAAATGTCTAAAATACTTGTACCCAAGAAAACGTTTCTACACATCGAATACACCAGTGAAATATGTAGGCCATAGAGCTCTCATATGATCAAGATTTAAATTAAAGAAAATTTTCCATAAGTGGCGAATTCCAAGATGAAGGTCAAAATGTCAAATAAAATATTTAAACCCGAGAAAGGGTCCTTTCATATTTTAAACACCTTTGAAATATCAAGTTTAAAGCTCAAACCAATCAAATGTTATAGTCAGGATCAATTTATTTATCCACTTACAAATAAATCAGAAAAAATAACGAACAAACAGACCGACCGTCAGAACAAGATATATCTAACATGATTCTGAATTACAAGTGCATTATAGAGATTATTAAAAAGCACTTTGTCAGTTTTTTCTAAAAAAAAATTATACGCATAATGAGAAGAGATCCGAGTTGTAAGTTTCCTTGCAAAGGTAAGGAGACACCTCAATATAACGTACATTCTGTCTATTTATAGCTTATTCAAAATCATGAGGATGGATCTAGATCTCTTCCGAAGAGATGTATATACTACATACATTTGAGAAGAACTTTTTACACCGTGTTTAATGAAATAAAAAATATATATATTGGTTGCAAATGTTTATTTGAATTTAAAGAGAATGAAACATTATGTTACTTTATTTCAATTTGAGGAACAAAGGTATATAAACACCATTAAGTGGTGTTCGATTCGAAAATGTTTTTGGATGAAATTAGAAATTAACAATTTGTTAATGTAATGGAGTTCCTGTTAATTTCATAGAGTTCATGTTAATGTCATAGAGTTCCTGTTAATGTAATAGAGTTTCTGTTTATGTGAGAGCATGATGTAGGTTATGTCTGTCGGAAGGTTGTAGCAGAGATTCATGCAGCTATCCATTTGCGTCATTTTTTTTTTACTCAGAGAGCTACATTTCCGCAGCTAGCATATTCAGAACAAAAGTATTACCGAGGATTGGTTCCGGACGTCGGTTCTTTGTGGAAAGAGAAACACCAGCCACTCACATTGACAAATCCCGTGCACGTGGAGCATCTCAAAACCTCTGATCCGGAAATCCCAGGGGAACATTTCAAACATTTCAAAGGTTCCGAGCCCCGTGGGGATCCGGTTTTTGAATAGGTTCTCAGTACCCTCTTGCTTGTCGTAAAAGGCGACTAAATGGGGCGGTCCTTCGGATGAGACCGTATAAACCGAGGCCCCGTGTCACAGCAGGTGTGGCACAATAAAGGTCCCTCCCGCTGAAAGGCCGTAAGTGCCGAGCATAGGCCTAAATTTGCAGCCCTTCACCGGCAATGGTGACGTCTCCATTTCAGTGAAATATTCTGGAGAGGGACGTTAAACAGTATACAATCAATCAAAGGTTCCCAATCAATGGCGATCAAAACTGTCAAATAAATTATGTGAGGGGTATATATGTCTTCTAACAGATAATACATTATTCGTAAAGGTGTTTCCACCCTCACAATTTTTACGTTTTCAAATTATGAAAACTTTCATGAACTTCAATCAACATCAGCAGGCATCTGTTAATATGCTGAAATGTCAATGATAACATTTAAGGAATATGGCTTATTTTAATCTACGGTATACACTATACATAGGCGTCGAAACCGGGAGGCTAAGGGGGCTTATCCCCCCTTCTTTTTTGCAAAAATAGATATTACCAGGTATACAGGCATTGAAAATTGGGATTTACCTTTTCATGTTGGTTTACCCCCCCCTCCCCCAATGTCCATTAGCCCCCTTTCAATTTCCTTCCAACGCCAATGCTATAACATAACTTGGGGCAGTGTAAGCTCTTTCAATTCGTAGCGGTTAAGAAAAGCGTAGTCCCAATTTCTGTTATACGTATAACATAGATAAAAAAAAGCTTAAATCTTCTTTTTTCTCTTCATTGTAGACGATAAAACATTTTTTCTCTAAAAAATGGCTTTAAATTGAGCATGCTTTAAAAGTAACATCAAAGGGGGCATTATGTTTTCAACCTAACATATTGTGAGGTATGCAACCTATAGGGTTTGGAGATAACAAACAGTATTCAGCTCAAAGTCCATAAAACAATACAAAATAAGAGCAGTGCAAACACGGATCCCCGAAACATCAGAGGTGGGATCAGGTACCATGGAGGAGTAAGCATCCCCTGCCGACCTGTCACATCCGCCGTGTGCTTCTTGCCATGATCAGGAAATACCGCGGAAAAAATTCGTCGTACATTCAGTGTACAAATAATGGACTTGCAATTGGTATGAAAAACGTCAGTCAGCATTTGACTTAATGATATTTGCTGACAAGGTCAATGTTTCGAGCATAGAGCTTACAAGGGTGTAAAAAAATCTTTTATCCAATCAAATGACATGTTACATCTAAAATTAAATAATTTATGCTTGGTATTCTAGAGATGCATATTCATCAACTGATGTTTCTTCCTTTATCCGGCAGGGACAATATGTTTTCATATTTGTTTCAGAAAGAACAGAAAGTACCTTTAATTTTTAAAATCTCTTTAGACAACAAATTTCAATGTTAATGACCGCTCCCCCTTATCCGTATTATACATTTTAACCATTCGGAAGGTGAGCTTTTATGTCCTTTACCTGTAACAATCCAACTCAATAAGGATACAGCTGCAATCTGAAGGCCTCTTGACATTACGTTGAAATAAATGCATTGGGTATTTCTACAACATCAAATAAATAATTTAATGCCAGGAAGATAGTTTCCACAACTCTCTTTGAAAGAAGAAAATAAAAACAGGGTACTTTTGTGTAAACTTGATTTAGGTCAAATAGAGAGGAAGGGTTATAATTAAGGTCTTCCGTCTTCAGCGGAAGACCTATCTGTAATTGTTAGGTTTCTTTTTCACTTTTATTATTGTTTTATTTTCTTACCGATTTTGTGCACGCGATTTCTCGAAAACGGCTCGGTGAATTTTCATGAAACTTTCAGGACTTTTGTATCATCACTTGAACCTTATGCGGTTTTTTTTTCTTTTTTGATGACGTCACTTCAGGTCTGAGATATAACCGATTTTATAAATCTAAAAGGGTCGGGTTTTCCAGAGTTTTTCTGAAAAATGGTTTGAGATAGAAACATGAAACATTCAGGTATGATAGATCTATGTTTGTAGATATGCCTTTCGCATTTTGCCTTTTCCGGAAACGCCGCACATCGGCACTCGGTATGGCCCGAAAATAGTTCTATCACAATTTTCAAAATTTCTTACACCTTTTCTACGATATCGTTTTACCTGAAAATATTTTGACAGAATATATAGAACAAAAGAAGTGTAGAATTTGAAGATCTTTCAAATGATATCTCGAAAAGAGGACTGACCCCTAAAATTAAGGGCCTAGAGGGGCTGAAATATTTTCCTTTATATCTCAAAAAGTATTGGGAATTTGTTATACGTCAAAGAAGCAAAGTTGTTTCAAATGTCAAGTTCAATCTATTGGTGTCGTCAGAATACCTCCGGTGACGTCACTTCCGGAAGTATTCAGAAAACGCGTATTTTTGCTGTTCTTGACAAGTTTTTTAGTTAACAGCAGTCACTGGGAGCATAAAAATTTTCTGTCCGTCGTCGTCACTTCCGGTCAAACCGGAAGTAGCAAAAAATGGCTTAATTTTGCATTAATTAACATAGATTTAAAAGATTTAACCATTTTTGGGCGTTATTACTCATTTTTGCAAAATGACCGAAAGTTACTTCCGGTCAAACAGGACGGGAAGACCTACTCGTTGCTTTGCAACGAGCTTTGCTCTAGTTGTATTCTTTTTTTCTTATTATAATTTATAACCAAATATGGTGTATTTTTCAGTTTATAGATAGTGTGTATGATTTTTTTGCACTGAAGTCTATTATAGATATCCAATTTGAATGACTGATATTTTTTACTGAAATCAAAACAACAAATTATATGAAAAATAAAGTACAATTGTTTAAATTTCTTGAATTAAAACTTGACGATATAAATCATGTAGAGTTATTCTTTTTGTCAAATAAAAATGATATTGGTGAAAGGGGGATAATTTATTTATTTATTTATTTTACCAGATTTATATAGCGCTTTTTTCATGGGCATGTTTAAAAGTGCTTTACAACAAACAAGATATAGTAATACGATACAGTGATACAAATCGAAATCGAAATTAAAACAATAACTCTAACTAAGAATAACATATACAAATTTATATTCAAAATTTACCAGTCATAAAAAGCTGATAAGACTCTAGGAATTAATTAAGCACAGATATAACATAAAATAAGATTAAAGCTGCTTAATACAAGTTTCGATGAGTTTGTAATAAAACTTAGGTTAAAAAGTTTGCATGAAAAACATAGTAGAAAGTTAAAACTTTAAAAATAAATAAATAAATGCGCTGATGTGTAAATATCACATTATAGCATCACTTTTCACTCAATATCAATCCAATGTCTTATGATTGTTAATACCGCAAATCTGTCTTTTTTAACTCAGTGAATAGGCGTCGGTAAGCACTGGTCATTTTTAAAAGAAACTTGTTTACACTAGTCTACTATATAACTACAAGTTAATTACCCGTGCGTGTAAATTGCCCTCATTATTTGCAATATCGTCCGATGATTTGACAAGCACTGAGGCGGTATGCCCCGTTTTAATTATTTTCATCAATTAATTTGCCAATAAAGAGAGAACTGTCATTTTATCTAACCGTGTATCAACACGGGCGATAACTCAAACTCAATGCATTTACTAGAAAGTTCCAAATGTAAACGCGGCGTGTAAATTTTAGGTGAGAAAAAACCAAACGTTGAGAAAATTAGTTATATTTTTTCTTCATTTGGATTATTCTTCAGGTTAAAGGCAACCTCTAAAATGTTTGATATAATTGATTTAGATTTTTTTTAGTGCAAATCCTTTTGTATTTTTATAAAAAAAAAATTCGGAGCGATTTTGCAATCGCTTGCCACGTTTCGAGTATATTGGTGGTATTCTAACTGGGCATATTATTTGAAACATAACCTGATATGAAAATCTTCAGTGATTTTTATTTTAAGCACCAGTGACAATTCGCAAAAATTTGAAGCGTAAAAATTAATCAACAGCTTTTTGACCCAAATTCGCAAAAATAAATCGACGTAAAAATTTCCAGATTTACGGTACCTCCAGTTACTCAACATAATAGGAACGGGAAAAGTATGTTTTAAGCTGTCTTTTGAAAGCGTTATGTGTCTGGGCGTTTCTAACTGACTCTGGCAGTGCGTTCCATAACCTTGGTGCAGCATAGCTAAAGGTACGGTTTCCAAATGTCACAGTTCTGGAACGTGGTACTACAAGTGTTAAAGAACTTGTCATCCTTCTCTCCCTCCAGAAATTCGAATAGGTGTTTAGCATATTACAGCGATGGTATTATTTTAAAAATGTGAAGACAATCGCAAAATTAAAACAATATTTATTTTGCTAAATTCTGAAAACGGCAACAAACCATGCTCAAAGGCATAATTCAGATCGAGGTCAGGTTGAAGAATAAAATGTAACTGTTTTCACGAGTATACTCGCAGGTGGACATCATGTGATGAATTGAAATATCAAACAGGTCAATTGAAGACATATCAATGGAAGCGAGAAGTTTTTTTTTCGAACATGTTTTTGTTAAATTAAGTGTGAGCACACGTTTGCCGGCTTTTCTACTTTTGATATAACTTTATTTTGTTCAATATCCAACTACAGTTTTCTTAAGAACAACCGACAAATATGTGCTGACTATCTATTCAGACGATGAAAAACGCGTTATCCTGATTATCTATTGATATTCAAGAAATCTTCAGGCACCATGCCTTCAATATTTATTTAGATTTCCTCGAAAAAAGCGTTTTAAATTCACATCCGTACCATGAATACACGGTTAAGATATCGTGGGCTCATATGATTGAAAAAATAAACATTTTTTGAAACTTAAATTTACGGCATTTTTTCTAGCCATTTAAGTCCACCCATTCTTTATCAAATTATGAGAAACAAACTTTTTCTGAAGGAAATAAAATCTTGGCAAAATATTTTTGTATAAGAATAGCAATGAATCATTATTTTTGGGAAAGATATAGTATCATAAATGCTAAATCTCTATAATGAACGTCTCCAAAAAAATCAATGGTGTCCTTCAGATATATGAAACAATCATGCGTCCATATTGCTCGATATTTATTTGCCAATATTTCAAAGAAAATATTAATCATTTTTTATTTACCTTTTTCAAGAGGACAAATTTCCAGAGAGCACCCAGACACTGTTCCGTTAAACTGGGACTAAAAAAATAACGGAACACGACTTGTAAAGTATTATCAATTACGTGACCCCCGTGTTTATTTTAAGAGTTTCCTCTTTTCTGGTCAAAATATAAAGCGTCATTGAAAAAAGTAGTTTTATATGAATGATAAATCTGTGATTTACAGGATACAAATACCTCATTACAACTCATTATAATTCATTACAACTCTCGACACATTGTACGTTAAAAGAGGAAGTTTCCGGGAGTTTTAAATTTTAAGGAGTTTCATGCACATGAAAACTGTTATTTAATAATATTTAAAAACAATCTAACACAAAGTCTACCTTCCTTTTATTCATCATAATCTATATCATTTTTTAATAGAATTTAACGTGATCTTACTTGCCATGATGGCTTTTGTTCATTTACCGGTATACATGTAAGATAAACTTTTTCTGATGTCTGTGCCGAAGAGAATTTATTTGGAGATCATTGTAATGATCACGATGCAGAATTAAAAAAAATTATTCAATGCTGTATTATTTATTATGAACAGCATTATGTTACAAATAAGAAAACAAATACAAAAATTTAACTTTTCTTAAAATGGCATTTATTACATTTAAGGAACACAACATGATGGATGGATCAAATCATAAACCATTACAAAACAAGAAAGAAACTTTCTGTATTCAAGTGGCTGACTCTCAGCTTTTTTTAAAAAGCAAACCTTGGAAACCTTTGTCATAATTGCACAAAAGGTTATAAAACCCTAAATTTGCAGTCCCTGTCTTCGTACGAAAGGACTGTATAATTTATATGATCAGACAGACAAGCCACTTAGTTTCAAATATTTTACACTTAAGATTAAAATAAATTAAATAATTTTTCTAATATAGTTTCTTGCAACCCCCCTTCCTTCACTCAAATACTATTCTCTAAAACTATCTGTAGATTATACCTAAAGCATGGAACGTTCAAAATTAAAGAAAAAGATTATGACGTACGTATTGCACAAGGTGACGTTATAATAGAGTGGACGAATGTAACAGGTGATGAAACATTTGGAATGGAGAAAATATTGCCATTTTTATACAGTAA
This sequence comes from Saccostrea glomerata, assembly GCA_003671525.1. Lineage (NCBI taxonomy): Eukaryota > Metazoa > Mollusca > Bivalvia > Ostreida > Ostreidae > Saccostrea > Saccostrea glomerata. The sequence goes on along the minus strand of PRKT01000066.1, from coordinate 751,328 downwards.
CAACAGTCACCATAATAATAACAATAGTGTTGTGTTTTGCGTGCACTATGCCTAAATAGTAGTCAGGGTGTGACACATAGTGCACTCGCCTCCGGCTCGTGCACCATGTGTAAAACCCTGACTATTATTTAGGCATAGTGCACGCAAAACACAACACTATTATATAAATAGACAATAGCTGATTAACTGGAAATTGAAATACTATTAAGAATACAGATGAAATGCACAGAACTCTATTGTTATAATATAATCATAAAAAACCTTTTAACAAGAAGGTGTGTTACTGAGAAATTACACTTACCTGCCCTTGATCAGGTCTGGATGATTTCCAAATATGGAAGTCAAGAACAATAACTGAAAGTTACTATAAATATACATCATGTACAAGTAATTATTTTTCTGTCCAATCAGACAAAAGTATTTTAACACACGTCAAAACATATTTTAAAGGAACAAAAAGAAAACACGTGCTTTTGTTTTTTTCCTCAAAAATATTTTTTATAAAAACCTTAAGAAGTAAGATGAAAACTTTTGAAGAATAAAGTATTCCCCACATATTTACTGTGAACAAACTTGACATTTTTATTTCGATAAAGAAAAAAAAGAGCATGATACCACACCAGCTATTAATCATACCAGCAAGTTCTTATCTAGTTCAATTATAAAATGCACCAGAAGATATGTTGGTAAATGAGATTTTGTCTAGCCATCCGAAATGTGCAAAAAAAAATTACCAAATAATGCTCCAAAAAATATCTTTTGAGCAAAAAACTACAACACCCCGTGTTTTATCTATTTTATCATGGGTTTGTATAAATGATGTTATCTGATCGGTCAGCTTGATTATTCTGTGTATGTATATCAATCCACGGCTATCACTCTTTTCTTCCTTATTTAGAAATCATCCAGACCTGTTGATTTAATATATGTATGCATGAGAGGCGGAGCAAACATCGTAAGAATGGGACTGAAATTAGACTGGATAAATAACAATAATGTGTATTAAAAATACGGGATCTCTATTTTCCATCTTCTTTTTTATTCTCTATGGTGTAAGTACATTACTTACAAAGGTTTAAAAGGAGACAATCCATGTTAGTAAAGAATTTTTAAATCGATGTCTATTTAACGTGTTTGAGCACAGTGTTCTATAGCTATAGTTAAAACATGGTACCAATAACTACCTGAGGAAAAATATTACGTGGTGAAGTATAATATTTAACATATTACGGCCCTTGGGTATAAGAGAGAGAGAGAGAGAGAGAGAGAGAGAGAGAGTTTATTATAATCTATTTAAGCCTTCTCCCTACGTGTGAATCGCACAGAAATTTAAGAACTCGTTATGAACCCAGCCTTAGAAAAAAGATTCGTACATCATATAAATGCATACTTTAATTTTTTGTAATTAAGTAAAGATGTACAATAGATGTTGATCATTCCTGTAATAAAAAGAATAATGTTTGATTTGAAAGTTTATTTTCACGCAGATCCATAAGTGCAGTCATCCTCTGACAAAGACATCAGCCATATTTTAAGGTCGTTTTTGTCTGTTTATATTAAGGATAAAAAAAATATTTAATTTTTCGGGAGGCTAGTCTGCAATATACGTTAACCTGGTATTTCTAGTTTAATATAAATCATAATAAAAAATATTACAAATAACGAAACTCCGCTCGACGAATGTTTCTTTTGATAAAAAGAAAACAAATTATATAACCAATTTGCCCCGGGTAGGTCTTGCAATAACCGAGTAATTGAGTGTACATATCACGAAACCTAATCATTTACAACGACGGTCAAATCCATCATTCACAGCAAGCCTGATAGTGAAAATCGTTAGAAGAAACATTGATTCAAAACACTTAGTAATGCATTTGATTGCACTTTCTATTTCTTCACTCTTAATTGATTACTTTTGATTCAACCATTAAATTGTCAAGCGCTCTGTTTTAAAACTCAATGTTACAAACCTACTCTCGCTCTATTGCTTGAACATTTGTTGGTGAGTGAGGTTGGATTCATAGCTATGGAGTCATCGAATATGTTGAGAGTACTCAGTCTTCTTACTGTTCTCCCATCTGTTCAGTCAAATACTTATGAAGTCTACAGGACTTTGCAGTCAGATCTGCTGAGGAATTACTCAAAAGACATCAGACCAGTCAACATACAAACAGACAAACTACAGGTCAATATCAGCCTTAAATCGAAAGCCATTAATAAATTTGATGAAATTGACGGAGTTCTACATATGATTATTGCACTAAAATTGAAATGGAGAGATGAGCTAATAAAATGGAATCCTTCCAATTATGACCAAGTGAGAATGCTTCGACTTCCTATGTCAAAAGTATGGACACCTCCCTTTTTCCTGATAAATTCTGCGGCCGGATTTCAAATGGATTTCGGGGATCCTGAAAAGCAGACGGTGATATACTTTGCCGACGGAAGTGCGCAACTAACTCCTGGTATCTTGACGTCATCGAAGTGTTCCCCAATTATTACGCATTACCCATTTGATAGTCACAACTGCAGCTTGCACCTTGCGACTTTTTTCCTAGAACAGGAAATTTCATTGGAAATTGACAAATTCATTCCTAATCGTGTGTTTGAACGTCATCCTACTTGGGAACTGCGTTCTGTTTATGGCCACAATTTTTCGAAAGGATACATGTCATTTGTCATAATTTATTTGAAAATAAAGAGAAGACCAACTTTTTTTCTGATAAACATTTTTGTTCCAATTTTATTTCTTGGAGTTGCTAATCTTTTTGTATTTTCCATTCCAATTGAGTCTGGGGAAAGAATGTCGTTTGCAGTGACAATTTTGTTGTCGTTAGTTGTTTTCCTAACATTAGTCACGGATAAAATGCCACAGACCAGTCTAACAGTTTCGTTCTTCTCGGTCTATTTACTTCTTATGATCACCTACAGTTTCTTAATAATCCTGGCATTGATGTTTGTTCTTGGGATTTATCACAAAGAGGATGAAGACAGGATCGGAATACTGAACCGTATTCTATGTATTTTGGAGAAAAACAATTCCATAACAGCTCAACCAACCATCGACTCTGGATTGGCAAACGAGATCAGGGAACCCAAAAAATGAACAACAAAGATGTTCAAATTCCACTGGAACCAATCGAATGAAAAGACTGGCATCTGCATTAGACAGAATTTGCATCATGCTTTTCTCTGTATTTCTTATTCTCATTTCGGTCATCAATATTAGCATTCTGGCATTTTCCTAACGCGCATGTATCATCATATCATTTGACTTATAGTGTTTCTACATTTAAAAAAAAAAATTAAGTATATATCGATAATTTTCATATATCAAAAAATATATTATACATGTATATGTCTAGTTGTGTGATTGGCTAAAATCTTACATTCTTAAAATCAGAAATATAGCCTATTTTAATTTGGCACAATTTTATGTCATATTTTAGGTGAACTTTTATCTTGTCTTTGTTGCAGAATAGTAGAATATTAAATTACAAGAATGAATTTAATAGCTACTAAATTCATATAGTTTAATCAGGCTTTGAACAGTTTACGCTTTTTTTTAATAGACTGCGTTGGTTCCTTGAGAAAAAGTAGAAAATGTTAAAAGTCTAAGACATACTGGCAACTAGCTAGACAAACAGGTAAAACATTTGAATATTTATGTTTTCAGCTCAGGTTCGATAAAATTTCTTCTGATACAAACTGAAATGTATCAGCTATAAGTCAACTGCAAATTAAAGACCGATAAATGAATTATCTTTACACAACTGTATATCTGTATATTTCGAAGACAGAGAACTTGCTTGTCATATTTTTCGCACATTAAAATTGCTTCTCTTTTTTTGTTTTGAATCGTAATAAATAAATATAATGACTTTGTTCTTCATTTGTCAATTTCGATAACATTTATATTTACAGTTATTTGTGTGTTTATCACCAGCATTACGCTAAACAAATACAAAAAACTTAAAAATTGCTTTACAATAATGTGAAAACCCTCTCACAAAAGAAAATCAAGCAATGTCACTTTTGAATATGACCAACTAGACAATAAATTGGAATGAACTGAAATATTGATTTAGATAAGAGAAATTTATATTCATGCGTAACTATACATGTAATATTATAATAATATGCATGAATAATTGACATTGCATCTTATTTTCTCCTCAAAGATGATTCTGAAAACTGTTATAGGGCAAAACAATTGATTGTGTATTGTATAACGTCCCATTCGAGAAGTTTCACTCATATACAGCCGTCACTATGTAACGGTTCAGGGATTCTAATTTTGACCTTTACTCAGCACTCTGTGCCATTGAGTAGTGTGGGTTCTTTATGGAAGGATATGGAGATAACCAACAGCATTCATTATCAAAGTCTATAAAACAGCACAAAATAGGAGCAGAGCAAACACGGACCTCTAAAACATCAGAGGTGGGATCAAGTGCCACGGAGAATTGAGCATCCCCTGCTGACCGGTCACACCCGCCGCGTGCTCCTTATCGTGCTAACGTTTACCGTGACACTGGGCCTAGGTTTTTAAGGTCTAATCTGAAGGAGCAGCAACTTTTGCAGAGCACTTGGGGAAGGAACAGTTACAACCGATTTGTTTTTAATTCGGTCATTCGCGGTCGTGCGTGATTCGTACACATGACCGTCTGATCACGGAGCGTGCAGGCTACCAACGTAACTACTGTGACGGTATACGGCAGATTGAAAGGTAGACATAGGAGGAACAGTCAAGTAAATGTCCAGCTACAGAAGTGCAAATCAATTCAATATTAGCAATAACCCTTTGCTTATTGCTCCCAACTTTTGTGTTTGCCGTAACATATTTAGGCACATGAAATTTCACTTAAAAAATCATAAATAGTGTATAAGATGGTAAAAGAAGTCTTTGACCTGAAGTATTTTTAGACTGCGTGTCTATCCTGAGAATCCCCAGAAAAAGAGGCACTTTTTTGCTGTGTTATGCCAGTGCTTTGACATTAAAAATAAACGTATCTTTTGTGTTTAAGGAAATCAAAAAGAATATAAAGCTCATTCTAATTCCTTTTTAATTGAGCAGTCGTTCTTTAAAATTCAATAGGGTATTGTCACACAATTGAGGTCTATTTATGAATACAATGTGCTTTATGGCATTTCAAAAGTGAGAAGAATAAAAGAAAGATCAAAACACAGCCAATCTAATTAAAATCAGATCTTTGATCCGCTCCAGTTTTATCGCTGGAGCGGATCAAATATCTAATTTTAATTAGATTGAAAACACGCCAGTCCATTCTGCACATCATCGTATCACGATCAACAAACACACAAGAGAAGAATATATTTATCCACAGTCTATCTTTATCAATAATATAAAGGCAATCTTGAAGAAATCCATTACGATAATTACTATGACTTTCGACTTTTAGTCGGTGACATAAAATAATTTTTAAGGGTGAAAAATTGATGCATGGATTGATATATATTTTTGATTGATTTTGATTTGAAATGACATAAATAATAAATCCCTGAAATATAAAGAAATTGTAGGATTTCCTTCCTTGGTGCTTAGATATGAGACTTTTTTGCTTCCTATATAATTCAATTAAAACATGTAAAATTTTTGCACAAATTTTAACCTAATGACAAAGTCTCATAAAATTTTCCTACTGTACTAGGTAAACATTATTCAGGTTACCAATTTACACGTAAATCTATGAGAAATATTGCTGATTTCCGAAAAAAGTTTGTTTGTGTTATTACCCATATAAAAAAAATGGCGGATGGGCACTTGCCTACATCCACCTCTCTTTGCAAACCTTTGATTATGGAAATCATGGAAAATTTAAAACCAGTGACGGCCTACCCTTCAACTAAAATCTCGTCTAAAATATATTGAAATGAAAATGAAACGCAGGGTTATATAATTTGCAAAATATTTTGAACGCATGTCCAATTATTATGAAAACTGGACAGTTGAAAATCTTGGTTTTTTTTTTTTTTAATAAAAATTACAATTTATCAGACTGAAAGATTGAGATATTCAAATCCCCCTAACTTTGATTGATTGATTGATTGTATATTGTTTAACGTCCCTCTTGAGAATTTCCCCCTAACTTTGGTAAATAAACATGTACGAAAGTATTTCTGAATATCCTCTACCACCTTATAGCAGTCACCAAGTTGTGAGAAATGGTTGCACGTGTAGAAAATCCTTCATTTTGATGCCTTCCTTTTGTATCAAATCGATTTTAAGACATGGAATGAATGATAAAGGATAAGAATGAATTATTATATTCTGATCTCCAGAATGATGACAAAAAAAGGTTAACATTTATATATTGCATCTCTTATTTTCTTTTAGATCGGACACTGTTTTCGGTTCTCCAGTAGCAAGGCATGGTCATTATAATCATAGGGATGGGGATTACAATTTCACAGTACCGACCTCTAGTTTATCAAAAAGTGTCTAAATACAGAGTATCATCCATCATCCCACCTAATAAAATGTTTCTTTTTGCACACATAGACACATCAATGTAATTTCTACATTGTATTAGAGCAATATTATTTTTGTACTTGTCAGTTTTATTTTCAGAGCAAAGGTAAATTTTATTTTATGAAAAAAATTAAATAGAGTGGATTCTTTCAATACAATTAAGATTTGGTTAAAACAAGTTTTTTAAAATAATTTCAAAATGATTAAACTTGATACTATAGACGATTCATTTTACTAAACAAATAAACATTTTTTTCCTTTTCCTTCCTCATTAACATTTTCTAAAACACTCACTAATAGATTTATGTAAGTTATGTTTTGGTTGGATTACTGGTATATACACATGTATCAATGTAAGTTATGTTTTGACTGGATAACCGGTGTAAACTTACATACACACATGTGTATACATATACCGGTAATCCAACCAAAACATAACTTACATACACACATGTGTATACATTTAAATACTCAAATTGCCTCTCTTAAAAATAATTTAAAATCATATAACAAGTATTTCCATGTACAACACGATTGCACATTCATTTTTTATTATTCATTTGATGTATCTTCACAGACCTCTCAAACCTGTATTTGCTGGTACTCTCTCTGTCTATATATGTAAAACAATACACCACAAGGCTTTCTACCAAATTATTGAAATCTTTATTTAATAGTGTATAAGCTGTAAGCTTCCTATTTAAAAAGATGCCCCCAATGCTACTCTTGTACTTGTGAACATTTTCTACATGGTTAAATGCTTTTTCATACACATCGCATTTGTAAAATTTATCATCAGATTTTATCATGGTGTGTCTTATAATTACTTCAACAAAAAAGTTTTTTTTTTTAATTCATGCCTTTTCAAACATATTGTTTCTCATAGCGTTCACGAAAAGGGTATAATTTTATTTTGCATGTTCTTTATGATTCTAAAAGAAAATGAGAATTATAAATATTCATAGTTTTCAATAAGTGCAACTAAAAAGCTATTTATTTTTGTATATATATGTAATCAGGTCAATCAGGGCATTATACTATCAGGGCATTATACCTTCCTGTGTAATATAAGAATATGCGAGTTTAAAAATATTCAGCTTATCTCAGCTATCAAACATAGTACGTCACTGAAGTAAAATCCTTTTTAATGCTTTGCTTCTTTCTAACATTCATGTATTACCTGGTAAATCAGTAAAATGTGCTCGATTCGTGCGAACCGTAACACTCACTAACAGCCTTCTTTGTGTAAACAATGCAAAATATCGATCCCGACGTTAAATATGAACGTTCCACCCTCATTTTTTTTTTATTTCTGTGAAATAATAAAAACAACACGGACGGATATTTTAAAACAAATTACAATTTTTTTTATCAAAATAAAAATAAAACAATAGTTAATCAACAGATTTGAAGACAAGTAAATAAATTAGATAAATTAAATCAACATTGATAAGAAAAATAGGAAATCCAAAGAGCTCCTGCAATTGCACCCTGTGGGGTATTAAACAAGGGCTTCTATTGAAGTTTTACCTCATTTGTTACATGTTGCAGGAAAATAAAAGTTTTTTAAGCATTTACAATGATCTGGCCATCATTTTAATAATAATAAAAAAAAAAATGCGTGTTCATGTTTCTCTGCCCTCCCTCAAAACAAGATCATTAAAAAATGTAAAAAGTAGATAAATTTTAAATAGGGATATTTTTTTTTGTAAAATAATGAGAATTTTATGACACAAAATATCGTTTTTCCTTATTTCATTTATTTATTCAATTTGACAAAAACCACATGTGACGCAAGTCATACATACAGTTAACAAAATATAAAATATTTAGTCACATATATTTTCTTATATTACATGCATCACATATGAAGTTACAAATATTACATGCATCACATTTAAAGTTACAAATATTCCTTGTAGATTTAATATCTGCTGGATTAAGAATTTCAGAAGATATACATGTGTTGTAGTCAGTATTGTGTATAGTTAAGTGTTTTTATATAGTGTAGATAATATTTATTTCAGGTTTAAAACTATTGACATCAATAAAAATTATGATAGAATTATTTGTGATCTTGTTATTTATATTATCTGGTTAGTTTTATTGATCTGCATTTATTTAGAGAATAATTTATTTATAGCTACAGACGACCTCAGACTGTATGACCTTAAATTTTATGGTTCATTGCACCGCAGGTAGTTCGATTGGGGTTACCTGGTTTGGCGGGTTTTTCACTTTCCCGGTGGCCCAAGTTCGTGCTACACCTATTCTATATGTAGTTGCCAGAGCAGGGTTAACTTTGATTTACTTGTTTATTTCTACTGGATTTGAAGGTAATTATTCTTTTAGTTTAATGTAGGTGTATTTTCTATGGAAATATTAAGTCATAACAATTACAAGAGGCCCAAGGGCCTTGAATCGCTCTTCTGATAAAATGTACAATCTATCACTTCTATTTGAAGCCTCTAACCTTAAGTACCCTAAGACCTAGGTTGCATCAACCGACAAAGTTTGATGATTAATGGCCAATTAGGACTGAAGATATTTTTAATAATTAAGTTATAAAAAAAACATAAGTGCGTCCCAGTGACCTAAATTAAGATTGAAGTTTTATGAAGACTCAAGATGCATACGATGACAAAGATTGAAAATTCTAAGCCAATAAGTATTTGAGATATATAAAAGTAGGTCATCGTGACCCACTTTTTTGTCCACATTCTTTGAAAACCCAAAATAAATCAACTGACAAAGATTGATGATTCTAAGCCAATAATTACCCGAGAAATTAAAAGTAGGTCACCATGACCTACGTTTTGGTCGCCATATTCTGAAATCAAAGATGCCCCAACTGACAAAGTTTAACACTTCTATGTCAACCAGTACTTGGAATATGAATATATATACATAAAATGTCAAAAGTAGGTCAAGGTGATGTTATTTTTCGTTTGTGATCCCCGAAAACTCAAGATGCATCAACTGAAAAAGTTTGATGATTCTTAGCTGATATTAACCTGATATACATAAATATACCAATAAAATGTCAAAACCAGGTCATCACGACCTACTTCTTTGTCAGCATTCTTGGAAAATCGAAAATACATCTACCGACAAAGTTTGATTATCTAAGCCAATAAGTACTCAAGATATTAAAATATAGCCATATACTGTCAAAAGTAGGTCACAATGATCTAATTATTTGTAGACAATTTTTAACAACCCAAGATACATCAACAGACAAAATTTGATGATTATAAGCCAATAAGTACCTGAGATGTCAAAAGTAGGTCACCATCACCTACCCTTTGGTCGACATTCTCTAAAAACCTAAGATGCATCAACAAACATAGTTTTATGATTCTAAATTTGTAAGTACCATAAACACTTAAATAAAGCCATTTAATGTCAAAAGTTTGGTCACCTTAACCTACTTTCTTGACATCATTCTCCGAAAACCCAAGATGCATTAACTGGTGAAGTTTGATGATTCTAATCAAATAAGTACAGTAGATACTTAAGTGAAGCCATAAAATGTCAAAAGTAGGTCACAGTGACCCACTATTTGGTCGTCACTTTCCGAAAACCTAAGACGTATCAACTCACTAAGTTTGATGATTTTAAGCCAATAAATACCCAAAATACTTAAATTAAGCCTTAAAATGTCGAAAGTAGGTCACAGTGACCTACTTTTTAGACATCATTCTTTTTTATCATGGTGTGTCTTATAATTACTTCAACAAAAAAGTTTTTTTTTTTAATTCATGCCTTTTCAAACATATTGTTTCTCATAGCGTTCACGAAAAGGGACATTTGTCTATGTAAGTTATGTTTTGGTTGGATACCTTCTCACACGCACTACAGAGATGAGAATTTTTGTGTATGTGGCATCATGTATCTCTGATCACGTGTCGCCAATAGACGGTCGGTTACTTGATATGAAAGTTTGAAGTCGTCGTGCGTTTCTGCGGAGTTAAAACAATGTAAAAAAATATTTAACACTCATATAATAGAATATTATACCATAGTGTCTAAATGTTGAACAAAATACGCTCAATAATAATAAAATTAAAATTTTTGTAAATATGGGGTAAATGATGCATCCAATCCCGACTGACAAACTCTGACGTGACTGAAGTGCGTAGACAATGACACGTGTTGGGCATGTCTAAAGCAAACACTTGCGTTATACAGTATACAAGTATAAACAATTTTACTTTCTCTATTTACACAGGACTTGTTGTATTTATTTTAAAATGACGTGTGTATATACACATGTCCGAAGGAAAATTTTCAAATGATCATATATGAACTTATTATCAGACAGAATATTACGAGACAATACGAGAGATTTTGCTCTAACAGTCGAAGATAAAGCGCGTTTTACAGTGTGCTATACCTTTTCCCGCCACGTCTCATACCAAAACAAGAAAGAGGAGAAAAATAGTGGCGG